>JANHAO010008009.1:0-19720 GCA_026873985.1 Saraca asoca | reverse complement strand
TTAATAATTCAATCTATGTTTCTTGATCCTTGAGTGACTAATTAAAAACAAATGAATCAATATCACATATTGATCCATTTGAGCATGACCATATATTTCTTAGTCCCACTCAATCAAGGGGTCCATGGATATTACTCCTCCTAAGAAGGAGGGACAAAATCCCATCTACATCACACACATCCCTCCGCATGATTTGTGATATACCTAACCACTATCTTTTAGGCCACTCTATTAAAGGAAACATTAGATAGTGTCAAAGTAAATAACTCCTCATATAGGGAACCATGGTGATTTTAGGTCCAAGGACTTTATACATTATTGTCACTATAAGAATTACTTATGACACATAACCATCCATGTAACATTATCGGTCTAGTACATTTTGTTCTCTAACATGTACCCATGTAATGACTTGATATCTCATATCCATGACCTTTTGGTCATCAGTCATCATACATACTAGTCTTACTGCATTATTGCTATCCCAGTTCACAACAATACTTGACAAGGGACATTTTAAGAATAATAAATTATTCTAGGGACAATTATTATATTTATATTACACAGATATAACAAAATATAATAATTGAATTGCCTTTAAAATGTAATATAATGTATGCAAAAACAATTATCCTGTGATTGGCTTCTAGGGCATACACCAACAGGCAAAGCTAACTTTTCAACCATGATTGTGCTAGTAATATTTGCACAACTTCTCCCATAAATAATTACATTGCAAACTTTGCCTTGTACATGGCAGCTATTGTGAAAAATATTCTCTCTTTGTCCTTCAACCCCTTCCTTAACTTGGGCATTCAAAACTTTCTTCACAACAAGAGCCTCTCCTTCATCCACATCTTCATTAGTTCTAATGCTCTTTTCATCACTTGAATGAGACCTCGGGGGACATTCAAAGGCATAGTGATCATGATTCAAACACTTAAAGCACTTGATGTTTCTTGGTTTTTGTAGCAATTCAACCTTGAGGAAGTTTCAACTAAGGGCTTCTTGAAAGGTTTGACATCCCTTTGAACTTGTCTCTTGTCCCCATTTGTCTTCCAAGAGGACTTGGTTAATAAGCAAGCCTAGAAGAAGGTCTTCTTCCATCAGATTGTATTCTATGTTCTTCCTTTAAGAATCTTTCAGCAAGGACATAAATCTTCATATTCACTTTCTCAAATTATTGTTGCATTGCACTTAGAATGAACATGATTTCATTGAGTTATGATCCACTACCCTTCATCTTTGAACACAAATAAAATTCTATAAAACAAATGTTAGGAAAGATATGGACCTAACCAATTCACACCCTCTTAGGTGGATTGATCACTCCATTCATGTTTTGTTCACACAATTACGCTTTTACCCTTAATTATGCTCATACGCTCTTGCCTTTTACCACTCTAGTCCTCTCCTTTGAGTCCTATGAGAACTAAGTGACAAGTCTTGGAGTTTTCATAAAGTAGCAATCAAAATTACTCGACATTCAAGTCACTAAAATGTAGCATTAACCAATAATACACATAAGCAAACAATGAGCAAGAAACACAAAGGAATTGAACAATAATAAGAAGTGAGACTTTTAGCCAAATGAGGGAAATTTTAGGAAAATTGTAGAAAAATTTTAGAGGATTTCAGGGAAAAATAGGGCAAAAATTCATGCAATTGCACCACAATTTGATTTCTAAGCTTGTATTTTGATCATGAAATCTAACAAAAACATATTCAAGTTAATTATAAAGGAAATTGACTTAAAACAACTCTCTTAATTAGCTAGGACTTAGCTCAAAAAGTTGCAAAAAAAATTTTCTTTGTTAGACAACACTTGTTTTGCTTTTTTTGGATATTTTTTCTTTTTCTCTTTTCTTTGATTCTTTCCTGTTTTTCTTTGTTTCTTTTCTCTGTCACACTTTTCTTTTCTTTGTTTTTTCCTTTCTACCTTTGTTTCTTCACTTCTCTATCGATTTTTCTCAACAATGCAGGTGCTGTCTAGAATTTTTTTGTGTTTCAACACTTTGCAAATTTTTTTTAAGTAGCCCAAAGATGCTTAAATTCAAGCACAATTGGCGCATATCAATTCCCAAATATAGGTACTCAAAATGAATATGTCTAAGGTGCAAAACACAATAAAAAACTAAGCAAAGATAGCCGCCAAAATTCTAGAAAATGTAAGCTAAAGTTTTGGGCAGTAGGGGAGAAACAGGGGACATTAGCAATTGATGCAATTATAGGAGAAAATGGTCCTAAATCACACCAAATGTTGTGTAATTCAGTCCCAACAAGAACAAAGCAAATGGACATTAAAACAAATTAACAAACACTTGGAATGCAACAAATAACAAGAGGAGAATTCTTCAGAAATTTCAGTAGAACCTTCACTAGAACAAGTAAGGAAATGAAATTGAAATGAAGCAAATTAAGTAGAAAAAATTAACTTAAACAAAGGTAACATCAAACACTTAATGTGCAACAAAATTGCAAAATTTTTCTGCATAAATTTGATGCAAAAATTTGTTAAAAATCGAAGCATAATTCAATCAACAAATTGAAACAATAGTAGGAATTTTTAGCAAGTAATTGCAACTCATTTGGACAACAATTAATTATGTAATTGAGCTAAAAAGTGTACACAAAAATGAGAGGAAAATTGAAGCAAAAAAGATGTGAAAAAGAAGAGACTAATCAAGCAATTGAGCTAAAAAATGTACGCAAAACATGTAGAGGTATTCAGCCCAAAAATGAGAGGAAAATTGAAGCAAAAAACAAGGAAAAAGAAGAGATATATCCTAAATTGGAAGTGTCGAAGCTCTGATACCAAACTGATGTGATCTCTTATGAAGATGTCCATGGATCTATCTACAATTCAGCAAATTCAGCACCAAAATTTGAAATAAAAAAAAGGGATATTCATGCCACACTTTAGATAGGAAGAAGGATAGTGATAAGTGATGAAAATTAGGTGCCACAAAAAGTAATCTCTTTGATAAGTCTTCAAGTTCCTTATGAGAGGAAGCTTTCAAGAAGAAACACTCTTCAATTTCTTTAATTCATCAAATTTGAATTCTAAAGGAAACAAGCCTTCCCTAGTAGCTATCACTAAACCACAATGGGTTGAACAAACAAGGCAACAAGCCTAACAATAATGTACAAAGCCATTCTTATGCAAAGTAAAAACACTGATTTCACTTCAGCCTCAATGTTGACCATCAAAGTTATATAGTTTCAATACGTTTAAAGCTTGAAAACATAGGCTAGATCTTAGAAACCTTTCTACTTTGATTTGACCTCATTTGACCCCTTGAAGCTTCAGTTTGACCCAATCATTGTGGCAAGGTCAATCTAGATGGAAAACACTAGTCAACTTCATGGTAAAGTTTGAGACTCCAAAAAGTAGAATTGGGCTCTAGCTTCAACGTGGAAGTTGTAGAGCTTCTCTTAGGCTTCCAACCATATAAAGATTAAGCTCTAACATCTGGAGCTCAAGTTATAGTCCAAAACCTGAAATAGTGTCAAAACCCCAGCATTAAGTAATTAATTCAATTAAGCTTCAAATCATGAACAAATCACAAAATAAGGTCAATTCACTAAATTAAACTTTATTAACATCCTAAGAAGCATAGTATGAGAGGAAATAAATGGGAAAATATTTAGCTCATCAAAGAGCCTTTGATGCCCCCTTGAGTGATCCCTTGAGTTTCTATCATTTCCCCTCTCTTGAAAAGGATTTGACCTCAAATCTTTAAGACCTGCTACAAAAGGAGAAAGACTAGAAATATGAAAGGAAGCATTAACATTAAAGGACTCATATTTTCTCTAAAATATTCCTTTTACCATAAGCTCTTCAACTTGTCTATATGTTAGCTGGTTGGGCTTGGGAACTTCAAGAATGAAGTCAATTTGGAGTTCTATCCCTTTTAATGGTGGAAAACTGTAAGGCACTTCTTTGGGAAACACCTCTTGAAATTCCTACAAATTCAACTCAATAGCACAAGGCAAAGCATTAGTAGCATAATTATCATTCAAAATCGCACCTTTGTATAGGTGAATAAGCATAGGCCGATCACAACCATATAAAAAGAAGGATATTCATGCCATACTCTAAATTAGAAGAAAGAGAGTGATAAATGATGAGAATTAGATGCCAAAAAGAATAATCTCTTTGATAACTCTTCAAGTTCTACAAGAACCATAGGAAAGCAACTGTCTCAAGAAGAAACACCTTTCAATTTCTCAATTCATCAAATCTAAATTGGTCAAGGGAGACATGCCTCCCCTCACAGCAATTAGGCTCCAAAATGGGCTAGGTTCGAGTCCTAAACATGCCCAACTAAACACCCAAACAAATAACTATTGGTCCCAAAATGTGAAGAGATATGAATTTGGATCTTGTCCTTATTCCTTTAGGGGAATGTTATATAGTCTTTTGTTTTGTAATGGACTCTAATGAATTTAACAAAAAAGTTGATTTGAGTTAGCAAATTTTTTTGCTTCAATTAGATTTAGTATGCAAATATATTTTGTATGCACAATAGAAGACATTACAACTATGAATTAAATTAGAGTCTTATATCATCAGTTTAACTTGTCTATTACCTAAGGTATCAGAAAACTAGATTGTAGAATTAATGTAGAAATTAGTAACCAAAATTGAAAATGCAATAAAATAATAAAAGCAGTAAAGCAAGAATTGAGACGCAGTATTTTTAAAGTGGTTCAACTTGAATTGAAACTATAATTCAAGTCTACATCCATTGGATCAATACTCAACCGCATAGGATTTTAATAGGGCTCCTATCAACCAATTTTGCAACATACACAAGACTTTCTAGGCTTCTTGCTAACCTATACACTAAGATTTTTTTTTCCAAGCTCTTAATAACAAATGGTACAAAAATTACCTAATCTCCTAAAGCTATGATCAACCTCATCAGCTAGAAGATTCTATCAAGAATTCAATGCACCTTCTACCAATTGTAATCAACCTCAAAATTCTAGAAGGATGCAAAGGGATGATCAACCTCTTCCTTTGTATCCAGATTCCTAAAAGATAGAAATCTAAAAAAAAAAGCAAATAACAACATAAAGAGATGAATTAGATATACAATACTCAAATTGAGACTAAGATCTCAATTATCTAAGGTGAATCCTTCAACAAGTTGATCTAAGATTGATTGATTTGATGAAAAACAATGAGATAGCAAGATCTGGATTAACTCTAAGATTTTTTCTATTCTTGTCACAATGTGTTATGAAAAACTATTTTGAATTGTTTAATTGTTTGAAACAAATGAGTTTGGGGTTTTTATAATTGTGATTATCGACATTGGAGAAAAATTAATTTTTAGTTCTTGAATCAATTCGTGATGGTTATAACTAACTATTAACAAACTCAAAGCTAACTAATCAATTTATGAATTGATTCAACTTATGTAACAATTTATCAGTGAATTGATTGATGAATCGAATCATAGCGTTTTAAAAATAGATGTTGAATTCATTAAAGAATCGATTCAAAGAAAATTTCAAACCTTTGGTAAGAAAATTTTCCAAAGCTTTTCTTCATGAATCGATTGGTGAATCGATTTAAGTTCATTTCACAAGTTTTTCAACATGAATTGATTCAAGTAGTGAAAATAGTTTTTATAAAAGTTTCACTTGTGAAAAAACATATAAAAAGTTTGTTTGAAAATATTTTGATAAAAAAACTCATTTAAACAAATGTTGCTAGCTCAAATCAAGTTGTTTTACAAAACAATGTTGGATCAAATTGATTTAGGATTCACTTGAAAAGATCCTATAAAATAAAAAAAAAATAAAAAAACTTAGTACTAATGTAGATTTTTTGATCAAACTTTAATCAATCTTTGAATCCTACAAAACAAATAAAACCTCAAACATGAAGTCAATATTCTCCCCCTTTCAAAATGACTTATTTTCATATATCTCTTTCATATATCTCCCTTGATTGTTTATATTTATGTCTCCCCCTTTTTAATTGAGACAAACACCTCTTTTTGAAAATCTTTAATGCTCTATTTTCTCATCTAAAATCCTTTAATTCTCTATTCTTATCTAAAATCCCTCTGTCTCCCCCTTTTGGCACATCAGAAAGGCAATAATGCAACTTTTAAAAAAAAATTGTACCAAAAAGATTAGAATTGAAACAGTTTAAATTAGAATAGAATATTTCCATATATATATATATATGTATCAGAGAAATATATCAGACTTTAATATTCAATCAACATCAAAATCAGTAGTCCAAAGAAATATGAATATCATCTCAAAATATATCATCCATAATAGTAAATACAAACCAAAATTAATATCAGAATATCCAAATACAGTTCCATCAAAATTAAAATAAGATAATGAACAAGGGGTACAGGACTAAGGGATAACAATAAAATAGTAGACAACAATTATCAAGACAAAATACTACTCAGCTGGTGGATCCTGATCTTCCATTCTTTGAAGTTTAACTTCTTCATCCTGTTGTTGCATCCATTGTGTAATCTCGTGAACTTGAGTTTCTAGTGATTTTAGTGTCTTATTGATTTCCATGAAATTTTTTCTATGTTCATCTTCTAATAAAGACATTTTGTCTTCCATTAACTCAAATTAGTTTCCTTGATTGTCTACTACTTTGTTGATTTGTTCAGTCACATGCTTGTGCATCCTTTTAATCACCTTAATTATCTTTGCTTTTGCTTCAAAGGATAATCCAATTGTAGAGCTTGTGGATCCTCTAGTGTTTTAAGGGATTGGTGACCTTTGTATGGAAGTCTATTTTATGAAAGTGTGAAGCACTAATCATGGTAGTTGCATTTGGTGGTAAAACATGAATTTCTTCAAAAAAATTTATTTTGGATTTGGCAAGGATAGGTGTAAGGATCATGCCATAAGGGAGTAGCCAATGTCTGTTCTTTTAGAACATTCAACTATGTGTTTCAAAATATACTAGGGCATATTAAAATCAAACTAATTTTTAATAACCCACATTAAAAAGAGTTCATCCTCCACTATCTAGGTAAAATTTGTGATTCTTGGCACAATCACTTTGCATAAAGCATAATGCAAGATTCTGCCTTCAGGAGACAAGCTAGTAATGAGTAATTTTCCACTTCCATCCTTTGGGTTAGAATAAGGAAAAAGCATCCTAATGGCTAGTTCCCTATTATATTCAATAATATGTCCTGTAGTTAGCTTTGGCTGATTATCATCCATGCCAAATTCATTTACAAAAAATTCAATATCAACAATTGCATGTTTGCATAAAACATTTTCACTAATCTAGTATATGCATTTGCCTTAAAAGTCAATAATTTGTCTAACTTATATTTAGCTAATAAGCTAGGTAAATGGGTGGTCTGCAATAACTGCTCACTAAAACATCTTAGATCTTAGTGGTTCTATTTTCCTATTAGCCAGTTGAAGGTAAGATGCATACTCCTTTGAAGAGTTGAAGAATAATTATTCTTTCATTGGTGTTGATGGCTAGGCATAAGATTTTTCTTTCCTTTTGGCAGGGTGCTTGATTCTTTTGTCCATGTTTGGATTTTTTCAAAAATTTTGGAAAATTTCTGGAGATTAAAGGTTAGGGTTTTGAGAGAAATTTGGGGGTTTTTTGATTTTTGGGAGATTTTTCAAAATCAATTAATTAAAGTGTTTAAATGAGTGTTTCTAAGTGTTTTGTGAAAGAAATTTGTAAAAAAAATTGTGTAAAGATTGAGATTGGGTTGAGAGAGCTTGAGAGAGTTTTGATTTTCTACTAAGGGGTACCATATGAATGAATTCAAAAATTGATTTAGTATATATAGTATAGCACTTTGAATTGATTCACAAATCAATTCAAATAGCAAAAAATTTAAGTATGAATCAATTCAGATATAGTATTCACTTAAGAATCAATTATGGAATCAATTTATCATTTCATAGGATTTCATACAAGTCAAATATGGAATCGATTCATCCTGGCTTTTAGAAAACTTTTAGAAATTTTGAGTCTTCCCAGAACATTGAAAAAGTTAGTGAATCAATTCTGGAATCGATTTTGAATGTTTATTTTTTGAGAAATGAATTGATTGCTAAACTGATTCAAAAACTCAAGAAAATTCTGGATAAATTCGAATCGATTATGGAATCAATTTAGGAAGTCCTAGATTTAGTTTTCCTAAATTTTTGTTTTCTAAGTGTTTTCTCAATCACTCAAACAACCAATGAACTCTTCAAATCCATTGAAAACTCAAGTTTCTCTTCATGTAGCTACAAAATAAACTTAGGGGTATCTTTGATGCCTAAGTTGGCAATTACAATGCACAAATTAATTAAATATTTAAAATACAAAGATAAGAAAAATTTACTAATAACTTTTGGGGAATCAATATTCTTGGACTTGTGTGAGTGTAACTTTTATTCACAAATCATGAGTTGCTTCCATTTCTCTCACACAAACTTGCAAACTAATATCTAAACTTTCTTTGTTGGTATACAATTGATCTTGGATCCAATTTTGTTAGTAATATTAGCAAGATAATTTTTAGGTAACCACACTAACATTTCTTTTGGTTTTAGAATATATGTTCCATTTCTATATGGTCAATGTTTTATGTGATGGCCTTTATGGTTATAGTAACAACATGTAATGTATGCAAACTTTCTTTTGGATTTAGGCTACTTATATCGCAAACCAAATTTGCTTTGAAAATGTTTCTAATTTTCTAGTAATCATTAAATCTTCTATTGCTATCAATGAAACCTTGTAGTGATTTTGTCAATGAAGCTATTTTAGATTTACATAACTCACATTGATCACATGCCTTTCTTTCATTCAACTTTTCAACTAAAGCATTTAAATCACTATTTCTTTTTATGATTGCTTTAACTCCTTCAGTAAGTTTTCTTTTTCAATTTTGACTTGCTTCAAGTCTTTCCTAGTTTTGACCAATAAATCATACATTTCAACATATAACTCATTAGCATCATTAGAATCATTTTCAGTTTCAATATCTGAATCATTAACATATATGATATGAGAAAAGGATGGATATTGAAATGCCTTAATATCTTCATCAAAGCTAGCCACAAGACAAAGATGTGCTTCTTCATCTATTTCTTCTTCTTCTGATGAATCAACATCTCCATCTTCCCAAAAAGCTTAATTTCCTTTCTTCGATGCTTGTTTTCTCTTCTTTCTTTCATTATCAAGTTGTCTCTTCAAGTACATTAGACAGTCTAGCTTAATGTGTCTAGGTTTTTTACATTCAAAGCAAGTTGGTGTTGTGTTTAATGTACTTCCTTGTTCACCCTTATTCTACTTTCTTTTTAGTGGTGGAATAGTAGCTTTCTTGTTCTTTTTATTCCTCTTGTCTTTAAGAATCTTCTGCAACTTCTTACTGATTAAAGCCATTTCTTCTTTTTCATCTATAACTTCATCACTTTCAGACTAAT
Source organism: Saraca asoca (assembly GCA_026873985.1). Taxonomy (NCBI): domain Eukaryota; kingdom Viridiplantae; phylum Streptophyta; class Magnoliopsida; order Fabales; family Fabaceae; genus Saraca; species Saraca asoca. The sequence goes on along the minus strand of JANHAO010008009.1, from coordinate 10,270 downwards.
CTTCGTCTGAATCAAGTGCATTTGCATCTTTCAAAGCTAATGTTTTCTTCTTTTTGTCATCTCTATTTTTCTTATATCTTTTGAGTTCTAGTTCGTGTTCTTCTAGGTTTCCAAAAAGTTCCCAAATTGTAGGCATACCTATCTTTAGTGATTCCTTAATTACCCTCACTTTTGGTTGCCACTCTTCAGTTAATGATCTTAATTAAAATCTTATGAACCAAATCAGTGTTTTCAAACTTTCTGCCAAGCAACATTAGATGATTAGTGATTGCTATGAATCTTTAAATCAAATCCTTAATTGACTCACCTTCCTTCGTCTTAAATTAAGATACTGGGTTTATAGGCATTTCCCAGTTCTGCAAACTGAGCTGGCAAAGATCCAGACCAAAAGAGAGAAGTCTCAGTTCATTAAGGGACAAGGCTTAACTTGAATAAGTGGCCTGCTACGTGTGAGCTCACGTTGCCAAGCAGAGGTCGTCCTCGCTGAGGCAAGCAATGATCTTGAGCCTGGAGTCTTAGCTCGGGAGATAAGGCACTTCACTTGGATGAGAAGTTTAGCAGGATGAAGGAATAGACAAGCCTAGATCAAGTCTCAAATCTAGCGAACAAGAAGGGCCCACTGCAAAAAGTAATCTGCAAGAGCCTAATTTGCAAGAGTTCATTCTGTCTTGTATAATAAATGCTTGATGTAATAGATTTATAACATGTAAAATTACTATTATAGCCTCCTCTCCTCTATAAATAGGGAGAAGGAAATCATTGTAAGGTAGGTAGATAATAGATATACTGAAGCTCTGTAAAAAATTTATTCAGAAGTAATAACATTACCATAGACGTAGGGTTTGGTACTACCTAGATTTGGCTGAACCACATTAAAAGCTCTGCGTCTTCTACTATTTCTCTTCCTTTTCTCGCTTTTTCCTTTTATTTGCTACATCAATAACTGGATTATAGTTTGAGTCCTAGAAGAACCTCCCCAGTTGGCTGGATTCTAGCAAAACTAAAATGCACTATCAACATTTTGGCACCATCTATGGGGACTCATCTATTTTCTATTGCAATGGCAAAAGGAAGAGCTACCAGAGCTTCAAATGTATTGGCTAACCCTCCAGAGGGTCATGTGTCCACAACAGACTCCTCTATCACCCCTGTCATAAATGTCACATCTGGCTTGCCCCTAGCCAGTTCTTTCTAACCTGTCACCATTGCCAACAGCCCTATTGGAGTACTAACTTGGCTTCGACATTAAGAGAGATTGGAAAATATGATGGGTGAGCTGACTAGAACAATCATAATGCTGGTGCAAATGTAAGCATAGGGTGTGCAAAGGTAGGGGATAACATCTGGGAATGTTAACCAGCAGCAGCAAGTTGAGTGTTCTAGCAAAGTCAATCAAGAAGATTCCCCAACTCACTGCACACAAAAGCAAGCTCCAGTTCGCAACCCTTGCGACGATAAGGATCAAAGGGTCCAGTAGTCTTCTAGCCAACAATTCATGGTGTAGGACTTGCTAGTTGAAGAACTATTCAAAAATATGGTCTAATTGGAGGAATGTCTTTGACCTCCAAATGATCAAGCTTATTACGAGGATAGGTCGCCCCTCTCCATTGAGATTGAGACTCAACCCCTCCCTCTTAAACTCAAAGTTCCCACGATCTTGTTGTACAATGGGTCATTTGGATGCAGTCAATGTCTAAATGGATTAGCAAGTGGCCAATCCCCTGGTCAAGTGCCAAGTTTTCCCAACCACGCTAGGAGGTGTATCTTGGATTTGGTTTAGAAGCCTCCCAGCTCACTCAATTTTGCAGTTGGGAAGAGTGCCAACAGAAATTCATTAGCCAATATCGAGCATTGAAGAGATAACTTGTGCCCCCTTGCCATCTTGTAATGGTCTTTCAGCGTAAGCATGAGTCACTGAAGGATTATATTGCTAGGTTCAGACTCGAAGCCAATTTAGTGGAGAATCCATCTGAAGAAATCATGTTGGCAACGATCTCTGTGAGACTCTACAAGGATGGAAAGTTATACAAAAGCCTGTACATATCCCTAGTGAAAGATCTTATCAAATTCTATGAATGAGCTACCAAACAGATCAAATAGGAAGAAACCTTCAGCTTAGGAAAGTTTGAGAGGAAGGATAAGAAGGGTGGCTCCATCCACAACCAAAAGAGGGGCAATCTGGATCAAGGTGACCATCTTGGTGAGCGGATTGCAAAGAAGTCTAAAAGGCCCAAGAGTGAGTGACCTCGACATCTAGGTCACCATGAGCAGTATAGTGTCCTATCAAACTCCCAAGACAAGATTTTCACTACAAAAAGAGAAAGGGAAGACTTCAGGAGACCCACTCCCATAAGGGTCCCCTATAGGCAAAGAAACAAGCAAGTGTTCTGTGCCTATCATAATGATGTCAGGCACGGCAACTCGAATTGTTGGGAACTCAGGGATGCCATTGAGGACCTAATCAAGAAAGGCTGCTTAAGAGAGTACGTGGTGCAACCTTCAGGCTAGCGATCTGAGCATTCCAGTGAGACCCTAGGTGAGAAGAGGCCCATACAATAAGGATCATTTTATGATGTATTTTAAAAAGTTAATGAAAGTATCCTGACTTTCTATATTGATTTTTGAGTAAAATTCTCAGGAAAATATCATGGCAAAAGCAAATCATCCTTGATATTAGCAGGATCAGCCATTTATTAGGCTACAAAAATGGCCAAGCATAGCTCTCATGCAACCTTACTTAATTGCCAGCTTTCGAGCTAAGGCGCCAGGGCTTATCCCAGAATAATTACTAGCTTTTAAGTTGAGGCATCGGGGCTCATCTCAGAATAATTATCAGCTTTTGAGCTGAGGTGCTAGGGCTTATCCCAAAATAATTACCAACTTTTGAGCTGAGGCATAGGGGCTCAGCCCGGAATAATTGCCAGCTTTCGAGCTAAAGCACCGAGGCTTATCCTGGAATAATTGCCAACTTTCGAGCTGAGGCACCATGGTTCATCTTGGAAACTCATTATCCAACTATGACCCTTGGTCCAGTTAAGGTGTGGAGATGCTCAGAATAAACTCACTTCTCAGGCAACTAAGTTGTCATAGCTCACGAATTACAACTCTCATGTGACTGGATGATCATAGCTCTCGTATGATTAAGTGCTTACAGCTTTTATGCAACGTAAACTCACTTCTCGTATGATCAGGTGGCTTTCACATGATCTACTTACATACTAGTTATCACTTAAGATACTTTAACACGCAAAATCATTGTTTAGGCAGCATGACCAATTGGTCACTTGAATGTTTCACTTTATTATGGCTCAATGAATTTCGTGTTGTTATATGTATATGGAAAATTTGAATAACAATACACAAGAATGATAGAAGAATTCTATTATAGGTAAAAATTGGCTTCGAGGAACAAGCCAACAAGGGCCCAGCAAACGCCAAGATTGTCCAGCTTGTTGAAGACATCCAGCAGACATTACATCGCACATCGCTAAAAGGTGATGTAGCAAAAACATGAGAAGCTCGCCACGTCGAACGATCATACCATTCGAGCTCACAGTAGTCCCGAGCTCATTGAGCGCACTCCAATAGCAACCCACAAGCTTGTAGTCGACAAAAGGGGCCCACCCCACAAAAAGTAGTCTGTAATAGCCAGATTACAAGATCCCCTCTATCTTTTACATTTATTTTTTGATGTAACAGAACTGTAGCTTGTAATCATTACATGTAACCCCTTCTTCCTCTATAAATAGGAACTCATTGTTAGAAGAGGAGGAAGCCGAAAAAAAAAAAGAATAGTAAGCAGACACTTTATAAACACTTTCCAACATAATAAAACTCCACCATGGACATAAGGTCTGATATCTCTCGAATTTAGTCGAACCACATTAAAACACCATCCTATTCCATCCTTCTTCCTCTCCCCTCATACTCACCTTCAAAAGATAGCTTTGGGTCCAAGGTTTCATCTCCGTTGGCTAGAGTTTGGGCTCTTCGTGTGAACCAAATTCTAATGTCAACATTTTGGCGCCATTTATGGGGACCAATCTGCTTTCTAAAGTGTTCCCTGTAACTTTGCAATGGCGAGAAGAAGGACAACAAGGAGTTCAAACACTCTAGCTGCATAGCCAGTAGACATTCCTATTACTGAAGCTTATTACCAGAAAAATGATAGGAGAGGCATAAGCGTCTCCTTAACCTCAGCAAGCACTTGAAGGTATGGTGAAAGAGTTGGCTAAAACTATGAAAGCATTGGTGTAAGCACAAGCCCAGGGTGCACAAAGGCAAGAAAAAATCATGGCACAACTCCAGCAGCTCCGTAAAGAAATCTGGAAAAGGAACTCATGAAGATCATGATAGTCAGTGACAGGGGGGCTCACAATGAGCAAAAAGCTTCGCCCCTCAAGCCGAAATATAGGACTGGATAATGGAAGAAGTCCTCTAAAGACTGAAGCAGTTAGAAGAGTGCCTGCGACCTCAAAGTAACCAACCTCAATACGAGGAAAGTTCATCATTCTTTGTGGAGATCAAAATGCAGCCCCTCCCACACAAACTCAAAGTGCCTTTGATCCCGTTGTATGATGGGAATAGCAACCCGAGCAGCCATTTGGATGCGTTTAATATCCAAATGGACCTTTAAACAATCGACCCTCTAGTGAAATGCCATGTCTTCCTGGCCACATTAGGAGTAATACCTCGGGCATGGTTTAGAAACCTCCTGGCTTGCATTGTCAACAATTGGGAAGAATGCTAAAGGAAATTCATTGATCAATACTGGGCATTGAAAAGGCAACTCACACCTCCTTGCCACCTCACAATGATCTTTCAGTGTAAAGGCAAATCGCTCAAGGATTATATAGCCAGGTTCAGGCATGAAGCCAACTTCATGGAAAACCAGTCAGAGGAAAGCATCTTAACAGCGATTTCAACAGGACTCCATAAAAATGAAAAGTTGTACAAAATCCTCTACAAATCCCCTACTTGAGACCTTGTCGAGTTTTATGAGTAAGTTGCTAAGCAAATAAGATGGGAAGAAACTTTCGAAACCGAAAAGGCCAAGTAAAAAGTGGACACTAGTGGTCCCACTGTGAGCAAAAAGAGAGGTGATGAGAGCTGCAACCCCGATCCCAGCCCTCAACTTGCAAAGAAAGCAAAGCCTCAGTGATCTGGAGGTTGCTGCAAAAGCTACGCCATCCTGTCAGACACACAGATAGGATCTTTGTCGCAGAAAGGCACAACGAAGACTTTAGGAGACCCAGGCTAATGAGAGCCTCCATCAAGTCCAGAGATCTAAGCTGCGCTTATTACAACGAGGTCGGACTCACCACCTTGGAATGTTGGGCACTAAAAGATGCCATAGAAGACCACATTAGAAGAGGCCGGTTACAAGATTATGTGGTAAGGTTACCAGAACAGCAAGCTCAGCAAACCCAGTGAGTCATTAGCCGAGAGCCAGAGCCTTCCATCAAAACCATATTCTAATCCTATAAGATCAACTATGATTTTGAAACCTCTGTAAAAATTGTCCAGTGAAACGCTATTGGAAAAAGAACCACTTTACGTTGAACCTATCGAATTGATAGATTATTGGCCAAAACTCAGAAACGCTACCTAGCTAGCAATGAGCTAACAAAAACTCATCCGAGGGTGAGATGGCCTAAGAGCCTACCTCATGACAACAACAACAAAATCGAGTGTGAGACGGCCTAAGAGCCTACCTTGCAACAAAAACTTGTTCAAGGTGAGACAACCTAAGAGCCTACCTCGTGATAATGAAAACAAAATTGAGGGTGAGATGGCCTAAGAGCCTACCTCACAACAATGAAAACAAAATCGAGGGTGAGACGGCCTAAGAGCCTACCTCATGACAACGAAAACAAAACCAAGGGTAAGACGGCCTAAGAGCCTACCTCAGCAACACACTCGAACCCAATAATGAGCTAACGAGCCCATCACAACACGAGGACACTAGAATAAATTTGTTGTAGCTCTCATGCAATTAAATATCCATAGCTAGCATGTGGTTAGAATATCACAGCTCACATGCGATGTCCCCTCAGGCGCAGCTCTCATGCGGCCTAGTTTTAGCTTGCCAAAGGCAATCGAGTCATGAAAAATCAAAGAGTTAAGACATGGCTGATTAGTCAAAAAGATGTTTCATTAATCTATTAAGATTTACATATAGTGATGCACAAAGCATCCCTTACAATATTCAAGAACTAAGTAGGAAAGCTAACACATTAAAAGGGCCTCATCCAATAAGGTAAAGTTACATCAGGAGATTCAAAGTACAAAGTCAAGAGGCAAAAAGCCTAATACTACCATTCCAGCAAGAATGCAGAGAGCTGGCTATCGGGAGACAAACTCCCACCAGTAAAAAGACCACTCCACTCCTGCAGTCTTCCTATCCCCAATCGACCGTTCCTCCTGGACCAGACCAAGTGCAATTCAAAAAGGCCTCAAAAGCCCAGCTGACGGGGTTGGATTCTATGGAAGGACCCGGGGGAGATAATTTGAGATCTACACAAGACTCCCTAGGAGCCTACAAGATGAATTCTATGGGGAGGTTACGTGCAATAGGCCATCTATGCCTAAAAACATTTCACAACAGACCATCCATGCCTTAAAAGGCTTCACTGGAAGCCAAGTTATCAAAAATGCAGGGGGCTGAATAGACTCCTCCATTAAACTCTTCTATGAAAGGGAAAGAATAGCCTCAGGGTATAAAAAGACCAACCCGATCCATCAAAAAATCTAGAAGATATCTGGCTAATCTTAATCGAACGGCCCAAAGCAAGCAAAAGTGCCATGCCAAAGGCTGGAATTTGCGAATAGGAAAAAACATGGTCTGAAGTAGAGTGAAAAGATAGAAATGAAACCTAAAATGACAGTTTAGACAAGCAAAGACTTTGACCAAGAAAATATACAAAGCCTCAGAAACATCATAACTCCCAGTCCGTGAAGCAAACTGAGAGTTGGGGGGCTCATGTTATTAGTAAAAATTGGCTTCAAGGAACGAGCCAACAACGGCCCAACAAGCACCAAGATTGTCCAGCTCGCTAAAGACGTCCAGTGGACATCACATCGCACATCGCTAAAAGGTGATGTAGTAAAAACACGAGAAGCTTGCCTCGTCGAATGATCATATTGTTCAAGCTCATAGCAGTCCCGAGCTCGCTAAGCAAACTCCAATAGTGACCCTCGAGCCAAGAATCCCTATTCGAGGGGGCAAACACTTCATCCAATAAAGGCCTTGGTAAGGCCTAGTGTTTAACAGACTTATACTAGCTTGCAACTGATAAAAGGGGCCCACCTCACTGAAAGCAGCCTGTAATAGCCGGATTACAGGATCCCCTTTGACTTTTATATTTATTTCTTGATGTAATAGAACTGTAGCTTGTAATCATTACATGTAACCCTTCCTTCCTCTATAAATAGGAACTCATTGTTAGAAGAGGAGGAGGCCAGAAAAAAAAAGAATAGTAAGTAGACACTTTGTAAACACTTTCTAACATAATAAAACTCCGTCATGGATGTAGGGTTCGGTACCACTCGGATGTAGCCTAACCACATTAAAACCCCATCCTATTCCATTCTTCTTCCTCTCCCCTCATACTCACGCTTCAAAAGATAGCTTTAGGTCCAAGGATTCATCTCTGTTGGCTAGAGTTTGGTCTCTCCATGTGAACCAAAATCCAACATCAACAAGTTTATTCATTGGAAAGCCTCAATGAGGTACATTTACATCATGAAAATCAAAATACAAGTTAATTTAGCCTATATGCTAGCAGAAAGATTGGCACCCTGGGGAAGGGCCCCAATCTACAGAAAGGCCGGTGAACATGCTTGATTTCAACTCTTTTCCTTGCTACCCTCCTTGGTTCAAAACTCCTTTCCAGCTCTCCACCCTGTATAGAAGATTCAAAGAAAGAACACTAGAGCAACTGGAAAGGTTTAACCCCAGGCATCACTGGGAGGAAATAATCCAAGATCTACATGAGATCTTATCACATCCTCGAGGAAGGATTGCCTTCAAAAATCATTATGCAGTAGACCATACACACCTCACTGGAAAGACAAAGCACCAAAGGTGTGAGGGGCTCATCTATGGTTCCTATTAGACTTCTCCATGAAGAAGGAATAACGACTTCCTCAACCTTAAATAATTATGGAATAATCCTCACTGAAGAGTCTAAAAGGTAACTCCCAACCACTTCTACTAAATGCTTTGGAAAAAAACAAGACAAACTTATCTGTGGTAATAAGACACATATAGCATGAGGTATGGCCTAGATTAGATGAAATGACAGGCTGATTGAAGACTCTGACTGCACGATAATCCATAAAGGAGGCCCTTTGCCAAAGAAACTATTCAACTCCCAGCCCGTAAAGTGAGTTAAGAGTTAGGGGGCTTATGTTATAGGTGTTTCCCAGTTCTGCAAAATGAGCTAGCAAAGACCCAGACCAAAAGAGAGAAGTCTCAATTTGCCAAGGGATAAGGTCTAACCTGAATAAGTGGCTCACTACGTGTGAGCTCACATTGCCAAGCAGAGGTCATCCTCATTAAGGGCAAGTAGATATCCCGAGCTTAGAGTCTTGGCTCAAGAGATAAGGCACTTCACTTGGATGAGAAGTTTAGCAAGATGAAGCAATAAACAAGCCCAAATCAAGTCTCAAATCCAGCAGAAAAGAGGGGCCCACTGCAAAAAGTAATATGTAAGAGCCTAATTTGTAGGAGTTCATTTCGTCTTGTACAATAAATGCTTGATGTAATAGATTTATAACATGTAAAATTACTATTGTAGCCTCCTCTCCTCTATAAATAGGGAGAAGGAAATCATTATAAGGCAGGTAAATAATAGATTTACTAAAGCTCTATGAAAAATTTACTCAAAAGCAATAACATTATTATAGATGTAGGGTTCGGTATTGCTCAGATTTGGCTAAAGCATGTTAAAAACTATACATCCTCTGTTATTTCTCTTCCTTTTCTTCCTTTTTGCCTCTTATTTGCTACATCAGTAACTAGATTATAGTTTGAGTCCCAGAAGAACCTTTTCAATTGGCTAGATTCTGGCAGAACCAAAATCCATGTCAACACTAGGACATGCACCATGAAGGCCTTAACCTTTGTCATGCTTATATGAGCAATTTCTAAGGTGTCCCAAATCTCTTTAGTATTAAAACAATAAGAGACCCTCTCATACTCATTAGGTGATAAAGAATTAGAAATAATCCATTTTACTTTAGATCAAGTAAATATCTTTTTCTCTGTTCTTCTATCCACAAAGACTTAGGCTTAATTTGTGGTACTTCACTTATTAGCATCTTAGGTGGTTCATAACCTTCTTCAACTAAATCCCACATATCTATGTCTATAGCTTCTATAAAATCCCAAATTTTTTGCTTCTAGTATGTGTAGTGTTCACCATTAAATCTTGGGGGTTTATGCATAGGAGGGCATTCTAGCAAGAATATAAAGTTGGAATCCATTGTTTTCTCTAAACTAAAAGAGTATCAAGAGCCAAAGCTTTGATACCAAGTGTTGGTCCCAAAATGTGAAGAGATATGAATTTGGATCTTACCCTTATTCCTTTAGGGGAATGTTATATACTCTTCTGTTTTGTAATGGACTTTAAACAAATCTAACAAGAATGTTAATTTGAGTTAGCAAATTGTTGGCTTCAATTAGATTTAGTATGCAAATATATTTTGTATGCACAGCAGTAGGTATCCATAGCATAAGATAATACAACTATGAATTAAATTAGAATATTATATTAGTAGTTTAACCTATCTATTAATGGAGGTATCAGATAACCAAATTGCAAAATTAATGTAGAAACCAGTGACCAAAATTGTAAATGTGGTAAAATAATAAAAGCAATAAAGCATGAATGGAGACACAGTATTTTTAAAGTGGTTCAACTTGAATTGAAACTGCAATTCAAGTCTACATCCACTAGATCAATACTCAACTATATGATCACTTTTATTAATCAACACATAAGATTTTAACATGGCTCCTATCAACTAGTTTTACAACATACACAAGACTTTCCAAGCTTCTTGCTAACCTATACACCAAGATTTTTTCCGGGCTCTTGACAACCTATGAGACAAAAATTCTCTAATCTCCTAAAGCTATGATCAACCTTATTAGCTAGAAGGTTCTACCAACAATTCAATGTGTAACATCCTAATTATTTACATGTAAGCTGTCTAATAAGTCTAATAAAGATAATTAGGACTTGTCACCCCTCAATGGTCAAAA
>JANHAO010008008.1:0-19686 GCA_026873985.1 Saraca asoca | reverse complement strand
TTTTATTCACTGGCATGTAGATATCAGAAGAGGAAGGCAGATTGAAAAGGGATGAAGAAGAGCAAAAAGAAATGTGGAAAAGAAAGCGTGAGCATGAGGAGGAGTGGGAAGGAACAAGAGAACAGAGAGTATGTTTCCTGTTATCTCATCGTTGACTTTGATTTATACTAGACTGCAATATGTTTATTGACCTTGCAGCAAAATGTAAATATAATTTTAAATTTTCCTCCTTAATCGAGGCCTCTGAAAAATGTATAGATAGGCTATAAGCAAAACTGTTGCTTATTTTTCTATGGTACTTTCTGGCTGTCTGATAGAGCCAGTGTGACAGCATATCAGGAAATATAAAATAATGAAAAAGATTATTTAGCAAAGGCATAGGAGGCACCACTTCAGCCTTTAGGGAGAAAGAAATCCTTGCAAACTAATCTGCAGTCTGTGTAGTTTTTAGAAGCCAACTTCAATTCCTTGATAAAGGTACTTGTCAAGTGGTCTGTTCCTTCAGCTTTTCGCTTAATTAGGAATGCAATTTTCGGGTATATGTGGCTTAGGTAATCCATTTGTGTGGTTTCATCAAATTCTAGAAATAAGCTTATAGTTGTGTGGTTTTGAATGGGATGCTAGTGCTACTGCATCATGGGGTAGTACTCAGTTCCTGAGTTTCAAAGTGAAATTTTTAGACAGCCTTTGCCTTTTAATTTTAGTGGAAATATGTCTTTCTCCTTCACATGCACAAGGAGGGACAGACAGACTGAACTCATATAATGTTGAACATGTCAACCCTGTTTAGTCTTTAACCTACTACTCTAAAACTGGTCAGTCATCCCTGGTGTTATCTGGATCTGCTTAGCTTGTATTTATTGTATAAAATATCAAGTGCTTTAGTTTGGTATGTTGTTTCGTTTCCTAACAACTGATTGTGCAAAGGTTGAAATTTTGAAATCAATAACTGGTTTGGTGTTCAGTAATTTAATGCAGGCTGATCCAAGGTGAACACTTCATAATTTAATAAAATGGGAACAATCTTACAGCTATAGTTGGAAATGATAATCATTCTTTCTGTCTGTTTAACTTTGATTTTTTCCACCAGTTCTTCTATGTAACTTACCTGCCTAAAAAAACCTGAAGCTTTGTTGGCATGCATTATTTATTTATTTATTTGATTTTTTAAAAAGTTTCTTTCCAGGTAAAACAAACTAATTTGATCATTTCATTATCAGGTATCCAGTTGGAGAGATTTCATGAAGACTGGAAAGAAGGTGAGACTTGGCTTTTGAGTTTCACATGAGCGAAAACAAAAACATCCCATCTTAGAGAAAAGAAATTTGGCTAACGGTATGTTTATCCGGGTCTGCAGGGTAAGAAAGGTGAAATTCGTCCTCCTAAGCTTAAAACAGAAGATCCCAACAAATCATATGTCCAGCGGCCAGTAAAGCGTGGCTAGGTCGATGAATTATGATAGACAAGCAATCCAACTATCCTGTGCATTGTTGGGATTGATACTTGTAATAATATTTATCATTACGGGGATGAGACATCCTGGATGGAATGAAATATATCTATTTTGGGTCCCTAGGTAAACAGATGAAGTGTATGTTTGGTTTACATCGAGAATGTCCAGAATTAATTTTATGATTTGCAATTTGTTCTAAAGTAACATGTTAGGTTAAATTTCTTGATGTGTTCTAAAATTACGTCTTTTCTCATATGCATGGCAAAATCAAAAGCTATTTATCTAATATTCTCTATTATTTTAATTTTTATTGGGATTTTAACCGTAATTGATAATTAATTATTCATATCTAATTAGTTTAAAATCAATTCTTATCCTTTAAAATCAAACCTTTTATTACTCGTATTTGGATGATGATTGACCAAGTTTAAATTTAAGATATAAATATCCCATAGCTGGTACCAATTGTAAAAAAGGGCTGAACTGCCGAGCTTTGAGATCTGAAACATCTTATTACAAATTGACATCACAATTCCACTATACTTTGACCATCAGAAGAATTGCACTTAATTTTCAATCTCAAACACAATCTATTCACATATTGGAACAACCATCATCTACAATAACCAGTTAGATTGGTTTGATGGCCTCGCACAAGGGCAGAGACTCAAATACGCGTTTATCTCTCTAGAACATAATGATAAGATACAAGCCCTAAGAGCAAAGACTGGCTATCAATATACCATGTAAACCAAAGTAATTTTTTTTAATAAAATAATCTAGCACCAACTTCAGTTACCAAACTCTTCAGCAGAGTAGAAACATAATTCTATCATCAAAATTCACATAGTTCTCACCAACCTCTATAATACATGTACCCCAAGAAAGATTTCTGATTTATATATCTCACCATCGCATAAAAAGCCCTTTTGTCCTCTTGACAGAAACCAAGAAAGAGACAATAATAGCCTGGTGACGATCAGTAAAAAATTATGTAAGTTAATGACAAAAATAGCCAGCACTAACAATCCATAACAGATAACCACAACCTTGACTTTGTGCCTATGGCTCAATTTACAAAGGGTGGGTAAACCCCGACTGCAACTTCTAGCTTTGTCAAAGTAAAACCTAGCAGGGGCTACCAACCAAGTATCTCAAACTTGTATTTTCACAATGCCTGCCAACCGTGTGCTGAAAACCAAAATTCAGAAAGTCTTCAACCTTTCTGCAGGAAATTGGATCGCAAGTTCGGATACTCCCATAATGGCATCATGCTATATACAGAACATACAAAACCAGCCGATAGCACGAGCCATTAATTCCATAAACATTGGCGACAATCTTAATGATCACTATATCCAAGCAAGAGAACCTCGGTCATGCATGAACACTCCAGACAATCTTAATGATCACTATATCCAGGCAAGAGAGCCTCGGTCATTTGTTACTTGAGGACGACCTCTAGTTGGCGTTGGTGGTCTGTTAGCATTCAATTCCTGTCCATGTTTATGATAAAATTTAGGTGACAAAAGGTTTGATACTAGAATACTGGGCAATAGCATCACCACAAAATCCACTCAGATGTTGTGTGTTTTGGATAGGTGCAATACATCAGGTCACACATCATCAAGAGGGTGCAAAACAATTATTGGAAAATTTTGAAGCTGTACCTGCATCCATGTATCTTCAATATGACGTTCTGGTGACGCTTCTGGTGAAGAGATTGCAGGTGGTAATGGATGAATTAGTTTGGGAACTACAACAAGATCTCTACCCAAGACTAATATTGCCCCAGCATTATTTGCAGTACCTATTGGAACAAGAACCAAAAATTTTTAAGTGTAAATCATCTAGGAATCAAACAGTGTGTGTGGATAGAAGTCAGCAACACACCACAATAATTTGTAGCTGAGAAAAGAGTGATCAGATGTCCCTGGGCAAAACGCTCAAAGCCATCCATCACGCATTCATGTGCACGGACAATCAGCTGAAGATCATTATTATTGCAAAATTCCATGACACGATCAGGCTGCAATAGCAAACCTCACTTGGTCATAATATTATATGTGCAAATTAAAACCTTGAAAAGGGACAAAGTTTAAACATTAAACAGGATTTGCACCATTTAACCAGGCATGTTCAATTTGCATTTCAAATTGAACCTTTTAAAGAAGAGGGTAATACTCAAACTAGTACCATGAGAAAAGCGCTTGTACCAAATCTCAAGTTTCAGCCTACACATCAGAAAAGGGAAAAGGAGAAAATAGGACGCCACATGCCTTACAATTTACTTGAAGCTTAAATGCTAACAACAGAAGATTGCAAATCCAGCAGCACCAACATCAATATGGATTTCTAGAAATAATGAAACAATTATCTGAGCATTTTGAATCATCAAATCATGATACAAATACCAGTATCAGCACGTTGAATGGTACTGTTGTTTTTGTCATCTGGATAAATTGCCAATACCATCTTTGGCATTATTCATTTATGCTACTTTCCAGGAAAGGACCCACACAGAAACTAATGATTGGCTAGTACCGCGAAAGATCTTAAGATACGAAATAACATGCAACAAGTACTCACCCCAAAAGTAACTAAACCTGGACCTCTGGCATTTGGTCGCAGCCCTTCCACACTGTCATTCTCTGTGGGATCAGACCTAGGGAAAAATATCACATTCTGTCGGTATCCAAATTAATGTGAAGGGCGTAGTCACAAGCATGCAATAAAACAATAGCAGACTAAATTATATTATATAAAATAATAGCATACTAATTCACTAACCATAATAGATCCATAAGCACAATTGACCCTGCTTCCATAGTAATTGGACGCTGAATATTCTCAATCTGTTCCACATGATTTATGGAACGGCCAATACCCCCATGCATGCAAATAATTTTTTTCTCAATCAGAGCTGCCAGAGGAAGCCAATTAAACAAACGATTTATCCGATGCCAGGCCCAAATTCCATCTCTCTCACCCTGATCAGCAAGATACATGGTTGTTGATGTACACAATTGATAAAAGAAAAAGCAAATTGTTTAGTAGAATCAGTAAATTATTTTCCTTACCATCCTCTCAATGCACTCAATTCGGAAGCCAAAAAGTGCATTGATATCTGCAGCTTCATGGTTACCACGAATTAAATGTACATTGTTGGAATACTCAACCTGCAATGAGTATAATCATGCGTAAACATTAAAGCATCAAACTCAATATACATCAAAACAGAAAGACAACCAAATATCTAGACTACCTTTAAAGCAAGCAGAAGGGTTATGGTTTCCAGACTGTGTTGGCCTCGGTCAACATAGTCTCCTAAAAATAGATAATCGATATATCTGATAGTCATTTGCACAAAGTTAGCAGCATAGTTAACTGGAAGTCTAAATCATTGCATGCATGAAGTCAGAATCATTGGCAACCAATAAAGCGAAAGTCTTAACAGGACTAAAATAGCATAATATTTGCCATGAATTATTATCTGAAAGCAAGAGATTATATGGATTATGGATCTACTTGTAAAAACTATGCTAAGATGCTGATAGCTAGCCCCTATTAGCTCAGAAGCGTAAACTAATTCAATCATTTAAACATGACTCAGTCAGTGACAAACACAATATCCTCATGATGATTAAGGGACTTACGCTATGTCACCAGCAGTTGATGGTGCACCGTACTCATCAAAAAGACGCATAAGATCCCCAAATTGCCCATGCAAATCACCAAATATTTTAATAGGTGCCCTAAGTTGTAGGACACTTGGTTCGCTTGAAAATATCCGCTCTGCACTATCACAAAGATCTGCAATTTCATTGCAATCTAAGAAAAACTGCCGGCGAACTGGTGGTTTCCAGCCACGAGGCTTTAAGAGGTGAGCTATGACCTGATAAGAAGGTGGGCAAACTCCATAAGAAAGAAAACTAAAAGTACAGAGCCAATATGTACAAGAGAACATCATAAATAAAGCACTGGATGTAAATAAGACATAGCATAAAAAAAACACAACATGCATTGTACACCAATATAACATTCAGCCACCCCATCCAAAGAAAGTCTCTCATAAGCTTCTCTATTCTTTCAACCACCCCAACTAAAATCCTCATGATAGGCAAAATGTAATAATATATTGTTTGCCAAAATTATTATCTAATATACTTAAGTTTCAATGAAATAATTCTTATTCATTCTACAGCAAGGGTTGATAACTAATTATAGCTATAAATCCTATACCTTTTTCGGAACACTATTGATAGACATCTGCCTGTCTAATAATTTTCTAGCTGCTGTTGCGCTTTCTGGAGTCCCATAACTGACCCGCCTGCCTTCATTTTCAAACTGGTCAATGGAAAGCTGTCTAACCATGCCACCTAATGCTCCACCAGTCTCTGCAGCAACAACAACCTGAAGAAAATTCAAGATAAAATTTCAGATATAGTTGCTTTTCAAATATTCATACTAACATTGACATAATATATGATCCCTTGGTAACCAAAATATGATAGTTACAGCTCTATGATGAAGCCGAACTCCAGGAACAGCATTATTATTTGACGCAGCAGAATCAGGCTTAATCAATGAAGAAATTGGTTTCCCACTTGGGGTGGCCTCAGCCCCACGGTCCCTATCAGGCAATTCAACTTCTCCATTCACTTGTCGTGCCTTCGCAGCAGCCAATGTGGCACTGATAGCCTCAGCTTCAGCAGCTGAGGCTTCAACCAGATACTCAACACCTTTGCTCGTCCTACTGTTCAAAATCAATATAATGAATGATGAAGTCAAAGACGTAAGAATTACTAGCTTTTAATATGAAAGACAACAATTATCTCACCGAGATCCCTGAGGCATGGCATTTTCAGTGCTGATATCAGTATATATGTCCCCATTCATAGGGGGAGCAACTGGATTTCCAAGAACAACTGCACCATCAGGAGCTGCTTCAGGCATTGTTTGCCTTGTCCTATCATCAACAAACCCATATCGTCCAGGTAAACGTCCTGCTTGTACATTAGATGCAGCAGCTGCAGCAGCAGCTTGTGAAGCAGCAGTTGTTGTTTCAGCAGCAGCAAGATCTTCAGCCACAAGTAGGTCGTCCAGCAACACTCCTGTAGCATATAGACAATGCATTACGGTCATCCTAGCTAATGAATTATGACACATTCTCTCCCAGCATTAAATCCCAGGTGATAGTTATTTTAGAAAAAAAAAAAAAAACTACCAACATTAACCATCTAAACCCTCCCTATGAAACCAGACATCTCATACAAGAGGAGTCTCAATGTACTTGCCATTTCAACACACTGCTAGATTTAAAGGTAAAAATATCTAGGTGAAATAATATTTTAGCTTTATACCAACAACTGAACATGTCAATCCTAGAAGAGAAAATCATCCAGTGACCCAGCTCAGCACATTTCCTCTTACAATCTCATTGTTTGATATATGTTGTTGAGAAAATAATTAGGTTTTAGAGAGGGAAGGAATAGAGAAAGGCTAGAGAGAGTTGGGGAGAAAACTTTGATTCATTATAGAAACAAACAAGACGGTTGAATTACATGAAACTTAATCTAATGCTCTATTTGTATAGAGCTACCAAGAAACACAAACACACTAGGACTCTAATGCCTCTAAATTTTGGATACACTAAAAACAAGCCCATGACATAACCTAATTACTAAATATTACTCTCTACAACTGCCCCTCAAGCAGAAGCTTACAAAGCTTAGCTTGTTACATTAATATGAACTCTCAAAAAAATAAAACGCAATAAAACATAACTATAAAGAAAACTTGACAAACTTCAAACTCCACGAATAGTTGCAATAGACACAGCATGCAAACAACTCCTCCTGAATACTAGCATTCAAACCCCAAAAACAATACCAAAACCACGGCAGAAATAACTCCTAGAAGTTTTCAGTCAACCTTTTTCACGTTGTTTTCCTCAACACAAGTGACACAGCTTCCAGAAGTCTTTTGCCAGCTTCCCTTAAGCTACTCTCTGAACTTTCTAGCCAGTTCTCAAAATTACCAATGCCTATGATTAGAATTATGCCAAACCCACCAATATTACCATAAATCATGTTGCTCCCAAGTTGTGTTCATTGTAGCCTACTCCAAGACATCAAAGCAAGAAATGACTACAAGAAATGACTAAAACAGAAAAATGTGACTCATCAAGAACCAATTTACTGCCAAGCAACCAAAACTAGTGGTCCAAACAACTTCAAATTGAGGATAACCTCACCAAATTAGAGTTGTGCAAACACAATTCATGTCAAACAGTGCTTCAAACCATCCAAAGACACAAATCAAAAACTTTGATATATTATAAAAACAAATAAGACGGCTGAATTACACAAGACTTAACCCTAATGCCTTATTTATATAGAGCTACTAAGAAACACAAATACACAAGGACTCTAATACCTCTAAACTTTGGGTGCACTAGAAGCAAGCCCATGACATAACCTAAGCCCATAATATAACTTAATTACTAAATATTAATCTCTAACATATGTGATAGCCTAAGCCAGCACTGAACCATATTCAATGTCTTGTCCCCAAGTTTCTCTTAGCAGTCTAGTCAATGTAGTCATGCTCTTTTCAAATCCATTCTTCTTTAGAATAACCTACTCAACATGCACATGCATATAGCTATCATGCTAAGTGAACCAATAGTAGACAGTACTAACAAATAATTACATACACATTTCAACTAAGTTCCAGATGTCCTAATTGCTTCTAGTCCACCCAAATGGCCCTTGATGAATTCAATAGTGAGATCAATTCCCCACCAAAATTCTAGATTACGAAGGATATGATACAGAAAGGAATCTCAAGCTATATTGTAATCAGTGCAAGGTAAACCTCTGAATCGACAAAAGAATAAGGCTGACAGAGAAAACTATATTGCTCAAATTAAATGTGATAAAGAGCAAGCAGGAAAACAAGTCCAGCAAGATGAATCTATTAAGGATTTAAGTTTGATTTATGTCTTACCACCACGCAGACCACCATAGATAAAAATTAGGTCACCAACAGCAGCTGCTGCATGCCTACAACGCCGGGTCAACTCAACTGAGGCATCTCCACCAGCTGCATCGGCACTGTATCTACCTGTTCTAGGACTGGTGACAACAGATTTTGTATCGCACCAAACACCAGCAGCAGTATCCAAAACTACAAAAAAAAAATTAAATAAATAAATAAAAAGAAATTTATTTACTTTTTTAAAAAAAAAATTAGCACATTAATCTTGCTTTCACTAACAAAAAAACAAATTACGAGGGGAAAGGACCAGTTGCACCATGCCAAAAAAGCATCAGCTAACTATCCTGACAAGTTAAAAATAAAAAAGGCTAAAATAATGTTGACTCCAACAAAATAATACCATTCCTAAGAACTGATACTCTAGTTTCCTGATTTACTGCAAATAATTTTTCTTTATTATTATATAAAAAAGCCACTATCTTTCAGAGTCTCAGAAAAGGAAGATTATATTCAAGCACAAAGGAAGACGTAGCAGAAGATAAAATATCAAGAGCTAAAAAACAAAATAAAATACTAGCCAAAACCACTAGCAGTGCACAACAAGCAGAATAATTTTGAAACAGCAACTCTATATACAGCCAAATCCTGATTGAACATAGCTGAAAAACTACCAGCAGCACACAACAAGCAGAATAATTTTGAAACAGCAACACTATGATCAGGTACCTGCAACACTCGATGAGTCTTCCACCATCCGTCCTCCACCAAGGGCCCCTCCAGACACATGGAGCCTTGCATTGACAAATACCTAAAATCATTACCACAAGCAAATTATAATCCTCAGAGTACATAATCAATTCAGTAAAGAGAGAACATAAAAAGTGACAGAATCCCACCGCTGCATGCTGATATCTTGGAGATGGTGACACACCAGGGGCAATTGCCCATTCCCATCGGCCATCCCTATGCTTAGCAAGTCCATATGCACTTGCTAATGGCTGCAAGAAGAGAACGCAGGACAACAAAAAGGAATCAATAAGGCAAAAGTTGAAAATTTCACTAAAGCTTACTAGTAACAGTTCACAAGGGCTACAGAACAGTAACTAAATTAAAGACGATTCAGAATAGTGTTACTTAACATAATAATGGGCCCGGAAAACAGAAAGTAGAAATTGATAGGAATAACTAGTACCAAACATTTGAAATCATGTTCATGTGAGATAAAACAGCCCCAAGGCCCACAACTATGAATGCCATCTGCAAAGGGAAGTATCCAACGATCACATCCAGGTTTTAATCTGCCTGAATAATTGCAGGAGCTGTTGGAACTTCAATTCCCAATAACTAAAAAACTATTCTAGTCACCACATGCTTCCAACTTTAGTTTAATTGTCCAATAAATAACCACTCAAATTATAAATTACCAGATAGTATTCTGTGTCTTAAAAAATCATCCTCCCAGCAACTTCTTTTTAAATCTTTTGTAACGACAGGTGACTTCTCAGTCTATACAGTTCAATGCGTGGGTACCAAGATACATGACATAAAATTAAGGTTAAATTACTCTATTGCTCCCGATAGTTTTACTAAATTTCTAATTAGATCCTTGTAGTTTAAAAGTTTTAAATTGGATCCTTATACTTATTTATTTTTCATTTCAAATTGGATACTTCCTATTATTTTCCTATTAGATTTTATTAGCAGTTGATACACATAGACGATACTCTTTTTCATTTAGTTTAATGATTGTTGATATAAAACTTTTATACAATTTCTATTTGTATTTAAATGATAAAAAACTTAGAGAAAATTAAGACAATTTTATGAAATTATTTCATTTTTAGAGGGAAAGAATTGGTCATTTGTCACTCAATCCATAAATCGTTAATCAATCATTGTCTATTGGAGCCAATTGCTAACAAAGGTATCCAATTAGAAATGAAACAAAAGTACAAGACTCTAATTCAAAACTTTTAAATTATAGAGACCTAATTAGAAATTGAGTGAAATTACAGAGAACAACAAAGTACATTAACCTAATTAGGGAAAAAGATCAAATAAAAAAATATGCAAGGGAATGCAAAGAATATAATTACGCATAAAAATAAAAAATTCAGATAATAGACCAAAAAACCTCAAGGTCAACATTTTAACAGGAAAAAAAAAAAAAAAAACTCACCACACTATTGGCATCCCTCCCTCCACAAAGCAAAAGCAGCCCATCAGAGCGTGCACTTGCAGTTGCATACCTACTCAAAATAAATGGTATATGACAACTTAAATTCACAAAGTCTCAAAGAAAACTCAAGCACTAACAGTATGCTCATGAACACTGAGAGCATCATCTAGCAAAAAGAGAATTTCAGAGCATATTGCAATACTTTACTCCATAAAGCAGATGGCTAGTTGACTCCCAGTGATCAAGTTTTTGACAAATACTATCATCATAGGTCAACAAGATAAAAACGTAAAACAATCAGCAATAAAATCTACAATCAGCAGCCAGCAAACATATAACTGTAAATCCTGTTAGTAAAGGGGAAAAAAAATTACAATATTGCTACTCCCCACAACATGCCAAATAGTAAGAGGTTTCACCATACAGACGCCCTTCAGATGCTCAGTAATCTGACTCCATAGTACTTCAAACATAAAAGCAGCCATAAAATAAAAGCATTCCTACTCTATACCCAAAACAACTCACATACTAAAGAAGTCTAGCCATCATAATCACTTACCATGCCAAAGTACATAACAATTGTCTTTGTGACCTCAAAATCCATAATCACAGGACATGTAAAGAACATGTAAATTTAACAAATTAATATGTTAGCAGATGATTAATTACTGCTTAAACAACAGAAAAAATACCAAGGTTTTCAATCTAAATTATCTAACCATGAATATTCACTGAAATGGCTCTCTGATATTATTAATGTAGTTACTATAACAAGTGTCCAAACCTATTTAAAGAAAGGCAACAAACTAAACAGAATGGTATCGAAATTTCAATCAACAAATGCATAATTGATGAGACAGAAAATTCTTTTTTTGATAGAAAATGCGACAGAATATTATTACATGCATGGAGGTGGGCCCTCTCCTTCTGGCTCCAACTTGCGCCATTCATAGGGCTTGGCAGCTGTGTCCAGGGCCCATACATCGGCCAAAGGTCTCTTTCCTGGAAAGCAAGTCGAAAAATATTTTGTTCATCAAAGAAAAAAGCACAAAACTGGTGCAACATCCCTTCAGTTTAGAAAGAGAGGAAGAACAGACACCCCAGTTGCACAAGTTAAAAAATTTCAGTGATTACCATCATTTCCTCCTATTGCCATAAGATACCTCTGCCCCACCAAAGCCATCACATGTCCATACCGTGGCCCTGGTCCAGGGCCTTGCACAACAACTCTATATAAAATTCAGCAGCTACTATATTAGACAAATGTCATTGTAAAAATCCAAACATAAACAAAGGTTAAATGTCCAACCTATGCCATCGTGGCCGTTGCTGAGTGAGATCAAGAACATGAAGGTCCTCAGCAGACAAACCAGCAGGACCAATACCACCCTGTTTATAATGTGACATTTGATTAAGGACTAAGAATCATTTTAAAAAAATGGAACTAAATCTACTGAGACTAAGATAACTTGAGAGTTATTTCCCATATCCTACCTGAATAACTACCATTGTTCCCACAGCAGTTGCCACATGTGCGGCCCTTGGGGTTGGAGGTTCTCCAAAAGGAGTTATCCTAATTATAATACCTTACAAGGATTAATATGAAGCACAGAAGAGTACAAAACATTACTTGTCTTACAAGAGGATAAAAAGAAAAACCTTTTAATTTCTGAGCTTACCTAGACCATTTATTAGTTAAGACATCATAACAGTGAACATCAGCAGTGGCGCCAGCTAAACCTGCAGAACAATTATATTGTAGTGGTCATGATATATTTCAAGCATAAAATGAATGGAACAGAGTCCATAGCATGTTTAAATAAAATGGAATGGAATCCATAGTCTGTTTGAGGACTGGTGGCAAAGCCCATAATCTGGTTAGAATGGGGAAAAAGATGGTGCTGTGGAAGTACTCATACCAAATCATGCCTTTAATCCTAAGATGGTTTTCCACCATGATTTTAGGTTTTCCACCACAGACCTAAACATGCTACTATTGTTTGGATTTACTATAAAGGAGCAAGGAAAGAAAGCCCACAAACAAGGTTTAAAAGAAGACTGTGTTTTCCCTCAAATTTCTGTGCCTTTCAGAAGTGGAGAAAGAGTCAACAAATGGAAACATTATTAATGAAATTTTATGAACTTCCAATTTTAACCACCAAAAATAAAATATAAACAAGTTCAAATGTCCAAATGATAAAATTCCATAAGAGCTTTTCATTCCTGCTCAATGTGTTTCCAAACATATATACCTCAATTATATTCATTTTCCTGAGATAAACCATCCCAGCAAGCCAACAATCATCAGTTCCATTCTATCACAACCATTTAAACAAGCTGTTTAGAAGCTTTTTCAGTTGATTAGGAATGATTTTTTATGAAACAATAGTTCCTTAAAGGGTAAACATTTAGTTTAAGCATCAAAGATAAAAAATGCCACAAAATTGAACAGGCTTTAAAATTATCCATCGATTGCCATATATGCCTCTTCTAATCTAAAACAAGAATGCTAATGAGGTCGTCACATTTATACAGCTTTAATAACAATACAAAGAAAAACAGGAGCCTATGTCTGCAGTTAAAATTAATTCAGCTTTATAATACGTCATAAATTTCCAGCTTCTTGTAAAATTAACAAAAGCCACAAAGTCCACGTAGCAATAACCAGAGCCCCAGGAATGTTAAATGACAATAGCTATATTGTAAATATGCACAGGATAATACAATAAGAAAGTCCATAAATGGAACACATACGTATGCCAGCGTTTCCAGCTGATGATGGAGTCCCCGAAGCAGCAGAATTTCCTTCAAGCGCAGTGGCACCACCAAATAAAATTAACCTCGGACCAATGTACCCAGGCGTACCCTCCTCTCCAACCGCTGCCACTGCCGTCAACGTGTGGCCGCACCGTGGCCCTGGCCCGTCCTCCTTCTTCTCTATAATTGCATTCACTACAGTGTAAGTTGGCGCCAGCCTTGGCCCAACAACCGGAGTCTGCTGCACCTGAGCAGCCACCTGCGGCTGCTGTTGCTGCTGCACCGGTGACTGTGCCGGAGATCCACCTCCAGTTGATGGCTGCTCCCCTAGCTGCTCTCTCTCCATTGCCGCAGGAGACTGAGCAGTCGTATGGTTCTGCACGGCTGGATCGTGATCGGTTTCTGGCACCATAGATGAATCAACATCCATTGCTTCAAACCTAATATTCGAGCAATTCCGTCGAGATCGGAGCTACAATTTCCACAAAATCGCATTTCAAATAAACATTTCCATTGGTTCCTGAAAATCCAAAAGCTTCAAAACCACCAACTCCCTCCAATAACTAATAAACATCCAGAATTGAAAAACCCTAGGTGAGATCCTCGATGCTTCAATCCAAAGGCTAAACCACGTAAATTTCCCAGGAAAATTCTTCTAGGTTTACCTTTCCCTCTCTCTATATATCTCTATGCTTCTCTTACTTCGCTGTGAACATCAAAACAAGCGGTCGTGGGAACGAAACGGGACGGAGACAATCTCAAAGGACGGAATAAACACACTCCCACAAAGCCAAAGCGAAGAGAAAAAGATAAAATTAAAATTAAAAATAAAAAAATACATCCAATCACTTTCTCTGTCTAGCAATTGCTCGGAGTTGAAGGTGTTTTTCTCTCTCTAAAATATTTTATATATTTTCTGTGTTGGGAGGGTGCATATTCCCTCTACAGGCGCAGTTAATGACCGGAATCACCCGGTAAGGTTGTGTACGGACGGCGGCGCCAGAGATGGCATTACGGCGGAGAAGGGAGTAGGGTGACCGGATAACCGGGAATGGTTTAGTTATTAACGGCGTTCACCAGTTCCCAATTGCGAGGAGTTTTTGCCTTTTGCCACCTCGTAGTTTTATTTTATTACTGGAGGGGTTAACAGCGCAGCAAATGATGAGACAACGCGCTTATAAGACTTGCCAGATAGTCAGGTTGAAATTTACATGCTTTTTTTGAAATCATGATGATATTTAAAAAATGAGATATTATATTTTATATGATTAATTAAAGTTTTAAAAATGAAACTATAATATTGTATAGAATTTCCCCTAAAATAGTAATAAACATATCACCAAAATATGGTAGTAAACAAAGAATGAAATAAAAAAATGTACCTAAACTAGTCCTCTCAATACTGTGACTTGACTCAAATGTAATTTCCATCTTTGAACTAAATAATGAAAACAATAAATATTTAAAGAGTTCACAATTTTGTCCTTGCAAAATTTGACTATGATTTATTACTTGATTTTATTTCCTTGAATTTATTTATATCAAGGTTTATTTACTAACGGAGATAGGTTACTGGAATATTAATAATCAATACAATATGTCCATAATGATGCTTTGGTAATTGGTGCATAATTTCTTGACTTAAACTTTGTTGGGGCCAACTCAATCACTCACAAATTTAGGCATATAGTAATAACAAAGGCAACAGCAATTAATTAGATTGTCATAATAACCATACGAAAATATATAAGGGAAGAAGCCTTACCATATGAAAAACATACCAATTTAAATTATGTTTTGATATGTATTGAAAAATGTTGCATTATTATATATTTTATAGAAAAGATCTTTTTTATAAATTTTTTAAAAATTATATTTTTACTTAAAAATTCAATTTTTTAATAAATTCATAATGCAATTTTTATGGATGAAATTATCCTTTTTTATATATATTCATTAGCTTATGCCCCTTTAATACACAAATTTAATTAATTATATTCGATAGAATTTATAATATAAATTTAGATTATAAATTATAATTTATTTAAATACAGACAATATGATCATATTTTTTTATCCATTAGATAGTTATATAATCGATATAATTATATTCATATTAATTATAAAAAAATATTATATCTCATTTAATTATATAAAATTGTTAAATTAATAATTTAAATTAACTAAATTTATTATTTGAATTTTTTCCACCTTTCTAAAATTATTTTCTTATTATATTAATACTCAAGTGAATTTATCTAAAAAATATTTTGTTTAAAATTTTAAATTAACTATATCATGTCAAGAAAATTAAATTTTTTGATTAATCATAAATAATATATTATCTCCAAGAAAATATATATTTCAGAATATATTATTTTATGAAGTTTTAGAAATATTTTAAATTAAAATTATGATAAATATATAAAAATAATAAAAATTTTAAAAAAAGGAATTTATCAAATATCAAATTTAATATTTAATATTTAAAGATAATATGAAATTTTAAAGAGTAAAAAATTTTAAATAAGCATTACCTATCAAATCAAAATTAAATATTATTAATTAGGTATTGATAAATATTTTATTTTTAAATAAATATAATTATTTATTTATATATAAATTATTTGATATGAATAAAAAATAAAGTATTTTAAATTATAAAAATATTAAAAAATTTATCTATAATTTAAATTGGGATAAAAAAATAACATAAATTCTCACTTTCTTTCTATGAAAAGCAATCGTTATGTAATAAAATTTTGATAAAAATGAATGGGATGACTATTATAATATTAATAAGAGCAAATACATATAGAGTATATATTTTCTAAATATATATATAAATGCAACTATAATAAAATGAAAAAAAAAACTTGGGAAATTCCCATGCTGAAGCATTATCCTCAGAGTTTTTTTATTGAAGAATCATGTCCAGGGTTGGGCGCGTGAAGAAGTTCGTCACCGTAAATCTTGGGCCTGCCAAGTGTCAAGTAACTGACGTTGATAAAGAATCCGATACAGTTATAATTTTATTTTGGACTTAATTATTTATTACAGGTAACCTTGTGCTTAAAAACTATTTAATTATTAGTCTCTTTCATAAAAACAAAAAATAACTCTATATTTATTTAAGTATGACAGGGAATTTGTGTTTGGCGCATTAAGCACGAAGGGGACCTTGTATTCCATAATTCGGAGTGAGGTGGAATCACTTAGGCAAGGCCACGTGGACCAATCATCTGTCATATCACTCTTTTATCGGAACTAATCAATCACCGATTAAACTAATTTTTTTTATTTTATTTGAATGCAGCATATAAGATACTTTTTGTCTCTCAATTATTTTTATATTCATGCAAAAGGGGTCCTCCTACTTTACTAGCAAAACAAATTCTAAAGAAAGTATTTTTTTTTTTTTTTGCTTGGATAAAGTAACAAGGAAAAGAAAAGATGACTCAAAGGAATTAATTAAAGTATATGAATAAAGAACCCTTTATCCATTTCGTTCTTTTTAATCTGTCAAGTCATGGGACAAAAACATATTTCCTGTTTTTTAAAGAAAGTTTTATATTAATTTTTTTCTTTTTTGATAAATTTATTAAATAAAAGTATATACAATATATTTGTCTAAGTTTCTCGTATATTTGATTTTTTACTAGTATTACATAACCTTCAAATGGTTTTCGGTGATCAGTAGCATTACCATAAAAAAAATGATGATATGATTCTAAAAATTGACTAGATGCTTTCAATTATTTGTTATTTAATATTAAATCCCACGATTTTGTATATTTCACACCTTGTCTCAGAGCACACTGACTTTATCTTTTTGATTGAATTAGCTGTCATTTAGACATGAGAAGTAAAATAATCACAAAAAAAGGATATAAATTTGAAATTAACCCATATATATTTAAGTCAGTATGTTATAGATGGATAACAGGAAAATTAGGAATTATTTGATTTATACAGAAAGTAAATTTTTGTGAAAAGTTAAACTTTTCAAGAAATAAGCTCATGTGTGAACTTTCTGAAAAATATGAAAGTTTTTTGGTTAGTACCAAGAAAATAGAACTTATCAGGAAGTAAGTTTTTATGTGATATTTGGTTCAACTATATACTTTTTATAAAATATTATTAAAATGACTAAAATATTTTATATAAAAGTTATGAATTTTTTTACCAAGATATTGTATAAATTTTTAAAAAGATACTCTTATCATTATTAAAATTTTACAAAAATAGTTTTGTATTTTATTTCATTAAAAGCACAGGAAGTAGAACTTACCTAAAAGACTAGAAAAATAACTTCTCATATTTTATGAGAAGTAAAACTTTTTAAGAAGTACAATTTTCTTTATTTTTTTAAGTTAATGACCAATCAAACAATCCAAATATTTTTTGTTTTCCAAAAAATTATACTTCTTACAAACTTTCCATGAGTTAAATGACTTCTTATATTAGATTATGCCTTATGGTGCGCAACTTTACTTATATCTATATGAAGCAAAGGTACGTGTCATCGAGAAATGCCGTCAACATTATAACTTGGGTATGATAATGACTAGTTTGTCATATTTTCTTAATATTATAAAAGTTATAACATTGATTCTCATATAAATGTCAATATATAATAAGTGTTTTTCATTTGTCAAGATATGGCAAGTAAGAAAACTTCCAATGTTCTTTTCCACTTCAACTCAAATTGTGAATAAAACTTTTGTATTTATCTATTTTAATAATAAATTATCTATTTAATTAGCTATAATCGATTTCTAATTTAATTTTAAATTTTACTACTATTAAATTATTGAATTATTAATTTAGTTTTTTAATTTTTTGAATTATTAAATAATAATTTGTTTTTTAATTTTTAATATTTAAATTATTTATTTAGTTGAGTAATGTAATTTTGATGTTCATTTTAATAATATTGAAATGATTTTCATCTTTGGATTTGGTGATATTATATTTAAATATTTAATATTAAAAAAGATTAAAATTATTTTAATATTTTAGTTAATTACATAATTTAAATTTTAAATATTTTTAATAATATATCATCTAATTTTTAAATGATAAATCATTTTGATAAATTCTATATTTCCCTAGTCTTTACGAAAATTGTCCATTTAAAAAAAATTAATGAAATTATTTATATCCAATTTTTAGTCTAAATTCATTAATAGATTTTAATTTGAATTATTTCTTTGTGTACTAAATAATTTATATATAAGTAGATAATTATATTTATATAAAAATAAAATATTTATCAACACATGATTAATAATATCTAATTATAATTTGACAGATAATATTTATTTAAGAATTTTCACTTTTCAAGTTTTCATAATTATTTTTAAATATCAAATTCTAAATTTGATATTTCATAGTCTTCCTTTTAAAATTTTTATCGCTTTTGAATACTTATCACAATTTTAATTTAAAATATTTTTAAAAGTTGATAAAAAATAATTTTGAAATGTATATTTTTTTAATATATTAATTACGACAATGGATAACTTGTTATTAATTAAATAATTAAATATTCTAACATAAAATAGTTCATTGAATTTTTAAACAAAAATAATTTATAAATAAATTTATCTGAGTATTAATATATATTAAGAAAATATTTTTGAGAAGATGAAAAATTCAAATGATAAATTTAGCTAATTTAAAATATTAATGTAATAATTTTATCAAATTAAAAGATACATAGTATTCTCTTACAAGTAATATGAATATAATTATACTAGTTATATATCTAGGTAAAAATATGATGATAATTTGTTTATATTTAAATATATTATAATTTATAATTTAAATTCATATTACAAATTACTATAAAAAAATTAATTAAATTTGTGCATCACATGGGATGTAAGTTAGTATTATATATTCTTATGAATGAATATGCACCCCTTTTTTTTTAAGAAAATTAAAAACATAAATTTAAAAGAGAGATAAATATAATTTTGTTACTAAAGTAATAAGTCTTAATAAAAGATTAAGAATCATAAAATAGGATATTGTATTTTCTTCTTTTCAAAATTAAAAAAATAAAAATAAACAAAGTAAAAAATTATGAATATCCTAATCCCTTAATAATGATGATAGAAACAGGCTCTTTCACGTGTTCTCAAGCTAACGAACACTAACATATCATGGGTCGATAGCTCTTTAGTCGAAATCGTATGATGCATGTGTTAGTCTGGATGGGTGCCCTAGACCAATTTGATTGAGTTCTAGCGTATCCTAGACTATACATTCTGTGCATTTGGATATAAAA
>JANHAO010008007.1:0-19645 GCA_026873985.1 Saraca asoca | reverse complement strand
TCCAGTGTTCTTGAATCAAAGATTCCTGAAAAGTGAGTACAACATGCTAAAATATATAGTTAGCTCAAGATTGCTTTTTCTAATTGTTTTTTAAAATTCAAAACTAGTGCTAATGATATAGCTCGGGTCAACAAGATAGTTTGTTTGTTAGGCTCTTATTTGGCCAAGTCTTGTGCATAGGTCGATCAACTAAGTGTGATTGGTCGATTGGTCTGGGCCATATTGCTACACTGATTTTTTCTCTTAGCCTTGGTTGATTGTCATAGATTGATTGTTTAGAGACCAAGCTAATTTTAGGCTATTTCAAAAATGATATAATTTGGGATTAAAAGGGAGTTCTCTTATGCCTATGGTAGTTTATTGGTATGGTTTTTCTTCTTATAAATTCTACCTAGTAGTCTTTGGCCATTTTTCTTGAAAATGCAATGACAATTTCAAACTTTCAGCCATTAAACTTGACCTTGAACATTGAAAAGTTAAGAATAATATCCATGTTATCCATAGTCTTTTGAAGACTATTAGTAGGAGAAAAAATGTTAAGGAATACTCGAAAGAAAGGCTTATAGAGTCTAAGTTTTTGTAGTATATTCTGAATTCCAAAATTTGATCAATTTCAAGGCATACAGTGAGTTCAAAGGATATTGTTGGAATACAAACCTATTATGGGAAAACCAAATGGCATACAAAATAATTGACATCGGGATGGTATGCTCTTGATGAAAAGCTTCTATATTGTTTGAGTGCTATAAACAAGATTTTGTCCATCATATAAGATCTTGGGGATAAAAAAGATTTGGTCTGATATAGAGGTCTAAGCCAAACCAAACAGTCTCTGCAAAGTCACATTTAAAGAAAAGATGTGCAGTTGATTCAATAGTTAAAACCACACGGAAGGCATTCTTGTTGTTAAATTATATGCCTTTGATATAGCAGTTTTTTGGTTAGTAGCATATTGTGACCAAGTTTGCAAAGGAATAATCCTTTGTCTTAGTAGCTAAAGCCTCCAAAGATCTTCCCAAGGAAATTCATTTGAAATTTAATGTTGACTTTTAGATTGAAGAAGTTGATATCCTTTATTGACTATATAAAGGCCATTCGATGCACCTATCTAGGCCAAATAATTAATAAGCCCCAATTTAGAAATGGGTGTTTGGATCATTAAACTTGTAGTTTGTTGGTCATACACCTACTAAACCTTGGCTATATTCCAACTCCTAGATTGTTCATCCACGAGGTTTGGCATTGTATTCAATTGAAAGAGAAGAGGGCTTCCATCTAACCACCAATATTTACTCCTAAGGTTAATGGATTTTCCATTTCCTGCTCTTCATTAAAATCTGCTAGTGACTAACCTCCTAACCTTAGAAATATCCTTACATCTCTAGTTTATATTTGCATTGGTGGCCTTAATATTTTCAATTGTCCTCTCCTATATTTCCTGATAATGAAATCAACAAGAAAAGTGTGAGGTTTTTCAACCACTCTCTATACTTGTTTGGAAAGCATCGACTCATTAAAATGCTCTAGATTAATTAGTCCCACTCCATCCCTTGAAATAGGTTCTGTGATTTTAACCCAAGATAGCCAATGGGGCTTTGCTTGACCACTTGTATTTCCCCACCAGAAGTTTCTAATGATAGCCTTCATTTTGTGAATAGCTTGTTGGGGAAACTTGGTGATGCCCATTTTAAACATAGGTAAAGATTATATCATACTTCAGCATAACACCAGTCTCCCAGCTTGTGATAAGAGAGCTGTCTTTCATCCTTGTAGCTTATTTTGAAGCTTACCCATAATTTCTTAAGTGCTTTACTTGTTATCCTTGTAACTGTCAATGCAAGATCCTAGATACTTACCAATCTTAAGTTATACCTTTGAGTTCTCTAAGTGTCCCATAATACTTCTGAATTGCTTTAGAGTGTTTCTACTAAAAACCACAACTGATTTATGATGATTCATGGCTAGACCTGACATATTCTCAAAATCCTTCAATATATGGGAGATTGTGGAGCAGGAACTTATGTCAGCTTTTGAGAACAACATCAAGTCATCTACATACATTAGATAGGAAATGCTTGGAGCTCCCTTCCCAACTTTGATACCTTTGATTCATTCCATTTCTTCTACATTAACCAATAAGGAAGAAAATACATTTGTGTAAAGGATAAATAAATAGGGCAGCAAGGGGGTTCCCTGAAGTATCATTTCCAACAATATGCTAAAAGGTTTAAAAAATTCTTACAGTGAAGCCATTAGGTCCAAAAGTCTTGTCAAGCTTCATATGAAAAGCCACCTTTTCACATCTTGTTTAGAAAAAGGTCTTAGAAGAAGTTACTTCTACCACTCAATTAGAGTTGGAATGTTAATGCCAGATAGATCAAGAATGTTCTGATACCAGCCCATTGGTTGGGAAAAGGCTTCTTGGAAATATTTGGTAGCCAACTGTTCTATTTCATTTGGGATATTAGTCCACTTACCAATCTTATTTCAGATTTTGTTATTCTTCTTTTAGCTCTTCTTTTTTTTTTCTTTTGACAATGGTGTGGAAATACGAAGTGTTCTTATCCCCATTCAACAATCATAGCTATCTTGCTTTTTGAGCCCAAATCACTTCTTCATAATCAAAGAGATGTTCTAGTTGGCTTCTACAATCCTTTTCCATTTGTAATTATGTGAGCTTGGATTCATTTGCAACTTTTGAAATGTATCTTATAATTCCTTAATTTTCACTCTAAGTCTACTAAAAAATTTTTTATCCCACTACTTTAGATGTTTAGTAGTATTATAGAGTTTATTAAACAATTGAAATGCTTTCAAATTAGAACTTGTTATTTGCTATGCTTTGTCAACTACTATATTGCATTCATAATGAGAAGTACACATGACTTGAAATTTAAAAGAATACTTTTGTATGAAAATTGTCTCTTCAAGACAACTAACAAAGGAGCATGATCATAATTGAAAATTAGATAGTTGAAGACCTTGTTATAAGGAAAAAAACTTAAACCATTTAGCATTACACAACATACAATCTAGTTTTTGCCATACATTATGAATACACTCCCTATTGTTAGTCCAATTAGTCCAAGTATATCAACCCCCATGAAGTTTAACATCCAAAAGTTCATAATAAAATAAAGTATCCTAGAAAGCTTGAGCCCTTAAAGTCTGAAAGCATGAGCTGTATTTATCTGTAGGGCATAGGATTTGATTAAAATTCCTAGCTACCATATAGGGAAATTGCTGAGATCTCTAATTCTATTTATGTAAGTCTTTTAAAAATTGCCAAAAGATGTGTCTATCTTGAAGTTTAGGGGGCCATATAGATTGGTTAAAAAGAAAGGAGACTGCTTAACATTGTCCACCTCAATGTGGATCCAATGACAAGAGTTGTCTAAAATAGAAAGTTTAACTTCATTTGTTCATGTTAGCAAAAGGCCACCATTATGACTTATAACATTGACTCCACGAACATTAGGAAATCCTATCTTCCATAAAATAAATTGTAGCTTATTTATAGGATGTAAGGTTTCTAAGAGGAATACAATTGAAGGATTGTATAGATCCACCAACTGCTCACATCTAAGAATTGTCAAGGGGGCATCCCATACCTCAACAGTTCTAAGTTATCATCCTCATGTTGGCCTGGGAGATTGTTTTAGTACAGTTTCCAAAAACCCCAGATGAATTGAAGCAAACTATTCAATGAACTTATCCAAAAAGTATGCTATAAAGGCATTTTCATGTGGCCTTGTTTTTGGATAACATTGTTCCTTAACCTTAAGACTTAGCTAAGCATCTAGATCTTCATCAAAGAAAATGGAAGGTTCCCATGAGTGAGAAAGGGCATGGGAAGAGCTTCCTACCTCCACATGTGCAATGAAATTCCATAACATGTGAAGGATTTCATCATCTTTATCATTAATTTCTTGGATAACAACTCTTTTTTGCTTAGATGACACCTTAAAATCTTCTTGTCTTCTTTTCCTACTACCCTCTTATTCCACCATTACCCTAGTTGCCTGTGCATAAGTCCAACTAGAAGATCTAGTAAGGAAAAGAGAACACAATAGGATCTACAGTCTAAAGCAAAATACCAATTCAAAGGGTCAAGAACATATAGTCTTGAAGGAAAAGGTGTAAAGATTAAAGTCTTTCCTTTAACACTTAATCTACTTGTAATTAAAATTAAGAATAGGAATAAATTCCAAATAGTCATACCTTTTTGTTGTAGTACTATATATAACTTTAATCAATTAGTAGGATTTAAGGCACCTTGCAACCAATTTGTTAACAAATGATTCAAAGACTAATTACTAGAAGCATTATCCTATTCCACAATAACTCCAGAATCAGCCTATACAAATGACTCATTAGAAGATATGCCACCACTAGGTTCAGGAATGGAAACATTAGGATCATGCTAAAATGAAGGAATCTTTACTAGTGGATTATTTTGAGTATGGAGGCCTTCATGTATCATGTCAAGACTAAAATGAAGGAATTGAATTCTGAGGGCCACAACATTACTGGGCATAGCTTGGTCCAAGTTTGAAAAATCAAATAAAACTTAAGCATTTTTTAAGAATTCTGTACTATCCATTAACTTAACCACCTTAAGTTTTTTCAACACTTCTAGCTTAAAATCCTCTTTTGAACCCACTGTTGAAGAAGCAAATTCAAATCAAAAGGTCTTACTTCTTATAACTGATTGGGTAGGATTTGATCATAAGACTGCATTGTTACATTATTTGTTTCAGGCTACTTGTGCTCCTCATTACTCCCCTCTGGCTACAAGCCATCAAAATCCAAGTCATCTTTAGAATGATATACTGGTGAGAATGGTGGAGAGTAATTATTATCAAGATATGGTGGCCTAGTAAAGAAGTCAACCTTTTGCACATCATAGAGTAAATATTGGAATCTCCACTATCTAAAGAAGAGATTAATTCTATTGGTATGCCTTGAAGGGTGGGTGGCAAAGGTCTTTGCATCCCTTACAAAATGGATTGCTAAGAAATCAACACCTATAGAAACATCATGTAGGGCTCTAATTCTTTCATGTTGCCTATGCATTGTAGTGCTATTTGACTAGGGCTTAGAGGACATGTTTAAGCCGTATGGCCAATGCTGGCACAAGAAAAGCACAACCCTTTCATATCTATATTAATCCAAATGCAAGAACCACTATTCAATCTTAACATAAAGTCTATCAATAAAGGATCATGAATTTGAATTAGAACTCTCATCCGCATGAACCTTAGATTTCTAGGATATTCAGAGGGCCAATCCACCTATTGCACATTTCCAACCATGGAACCCAACTAAGTTGTAAAACCTACTATTTGATACTCCAAAAGCAGACCCTATATCTAAACCCAAATTAGGGCAACAAGAAGATAAACATCTCTAAGTCTCAAATTAGATCTCTAAGTCTCAAAAACACCCCCGAATATATGCTCTTGTTATAACACAATGAGTGTTTGTTAGATTATTAAGATGCAATATAGCTATAAAATGATATAAGAAATACAATATTGTCTAAAATGCAAATTACCCTTGAATTCACCTATTAGCTATAATAAAAGAACTAATTAAATAAACTCATTTTAGGGATTTCATACATAGTTAAAATTTCTAGGTAGGATAAGGATTTGCACATAAGGTAAAAACAATCACTCTAGTATCACATAGCAAAAATATGCAATTATATGAACCATAAAAAAAATAGAAAAAAGTCATTTTAAAATCACAAAAAATGCAACAAAAAGCTCAAATTACACTAACTTATGCCACAGAACTTTTCCGCCTAATTTGTAGCTTCTACAAATGTGGTTTTACAATGAAGAAGAAAAAGAGAAAAAGAAACAAAAGGGTCTTACGATAGATGAAGAGTGAAGAAGAAAAGGAAAATAGAAAACTAAAAGGTTTTATCACGCATTAGATTACAAATATGAAAATAAATTATCAGTCTTCGTTATCTATTTAGATGAAATTTTAACTGCAAGAGACTATTGACATAAATTGAAAGCTTAGGTGGGTAAATTATATGTTTTCTAAGTTTAGGAGATTATTTGCACACAACCTGCAGTTTAAGGGGTATGTTGCACTTTGGCCTATAACTAATACTCGAAAGGATGAGTTGATTAATTTGGCAAACTTGGCTATATGTGTTGGTTGTATTCTTGTATTGAGAGAGAGATTGTTTGTTGCCATATTTGCCATTTACAAGCCACCAAAAATAGCAAAAAATTTACTTGTCATAGTGCATTTCGACCAATCATGGTTTAGTCATCTTCGATCATTTTCTAACAAGCCATCACCATAGTTGTGCTCAGAAGGCCAAGAACATCTAGCCTAAAAAATTTCACCACTAGAGAACGTTGGAAGCACCTACAAGTGTCGAGCTACCAGACCTCCATGCGTCCACCATTCGCATCACATGCCACATGTGCCTATTCGAGGAGAAAGACAAGCAACATCAGTAGCCCTCACCACGTGTCATCCAGTTGGCCTAGTCACATGCTACCACATGTTAATGGATAGCCTAGTTAGTAGTTCACATCATCGCCACATGTCCAAAAGTACCACATCATCTGCTATGCATCAGTCATGTCAACCAATCAGGATTTGTCATGTGTTCTACTTATCCAATCACTTTTTGCCATATATTTATTGACTAGTCAACTCTTACTTTCTAAAATTACAATCTAACCCCTAAACTTTTGAAAAATCTCATAAATTCCCTACGTAATATTCCTTTTTTCAATAAAAACCCTTCCCACCTAATTTCAACCTCTCAATCCCATTTTTCATATGTGTTTCACCAAATTCGAACCCTTTAAACCTGTAACTTAATATAAATAGATATGTATAAATCATAATAATATGTATAACACTCAATATTAATATCTATTATTATTATTATTATTATTATTATTATTATTATTATTATTATTACTATTATTATTGCTATTATTATAGTTAAAATTATTATTATTACTACTACTACTATTGATATTATTACTATCATCTCTACTATTATTATCATCATTATTTCATTGTTGATTGTTGCTATTATTATTAATATCTTCATTGTTGCTACCCAAAATTATGTGGTTAGTTATACTGCCCAGAGGGAGAGAAAGTGAATAATAATAAAATGCCTCCCAAACATCAGAGCTGAAGAGCTGTTAGAGATATTGAAATCGATAAGCTTCAATAACAAGTTCATATACTATAAGAGATTATTGAAGCCTAACAAGCTCAGCTATAGCAATGGGAGATGCAACTTTCTAACTATGAGAGTGAAGATAGTGAAACCTCTTCTTCAACTAGCATAAGAAACCATTAGCGAAGACCCTCGATCAGGACCTCTTCTAATGATTTCAACATAGATATTCCTAAATTTAAAAGATACCTATAGCCTAACGAGTTCATAGATTGGTTGCATACTATGGAATGAGTATTTGGATTAAAAGAAATTCCTTATGAACAACAGATTAAGATTGTCACCATCAAGCTAAATAGCACACTTTTATTTGGTGGGAAAATCTGAAATGGAAACATGAGAGAGAAGGTCAAAGCAAGATCAGAACTTGGGAGAATATACGTCAAGAACTCACTAAAAAATTCTTGCCTGAACACTACCATCAAGATAACTTCATCAAGTTCCACAATCTACGACAAAGATCAATGATAGTTGAGGAGTATACTATGGAATTTGAACAACTAATGATCAAATGCGATGTTTATGAGAAGGAAGAACAAACGATCGCCTGAAACATTTGAGGTTTGAATCCAAAAATCTCCAAGATTGTTCAACTTCATTAGTATTGGACCCTAGATGATGTTATCAAACTTACTATCTAAATTGAAAAACATCACCTAAAGAAAACACCCTTTCAACCTCTCTTTTCACAAGATTCTACATCCATTCGTAAAACTCAACCCACAAGACCATTTACCCTAGACAAAGTCCCTCCTGAACAACTCAAAGAAACCAGCCAATGGACCTAAACCAAAGCCTCCAAGTGCTTCAAATGTCAAGATTTTGGGCACATCGCATTTGATTGCCCAAACAGGTGAATCATAGCTTTCATTGGCAAAGACGTTCAAGAACTTTCCGAAGAAAAAAAAAAGGATAAGGAAATAGTAGGTCTCCCAATATTTGACGAGGAGCTTATCTTTTCATATTATGGAGAATCATTAGTGATAAGGCACAATCTTAACATATCTATAGAAAAAAGAAGAACTATGGCCTCAACATAGCATCTTTCACACATTATATGCACTTCACAAGGGAAAGTGTGTGATGTCATCATTGATAGTGGTAACTGTGAGAATGTTGTGTCGAGTTATGTGGTGGAAAAATTGAAGCTTCCAAGTTATATCCATCCCTATCCTTACAAACTAAAATGGCTTAATAAAGGGAGTGAGGTTAAAGCCACCCAATGTTACCTGTTTGCCTTCTCTACTAGGAAAATGTACCAAGATGAAGTTGGGTGTAATGTCATCCCATTGGATACTTGCCATCTACTACTAAGTTAGCCTTGGTAGAATGATCATTGTGCTATTTATGATGGCTACAAGAACACCTATTCCTTTGTTAAAGATAGAGGTAAGATGAAGCTAACTTTGCTTCACCTTGAAAAGATCAATCAAACCTTTGACACTACAAAGCCGGTGGTTTCTCTAGCCTCCAAATCACAACTTAAGGGATTGTAGGAAAAAGCCTCATCATTATGCCTTCTGCTAATGTTGGAGTAAAATATTGAAGCCAATATTTTGCCAAAAATTGAAACTCTTCTTTAGGAATATCTCAATGTCATTCCTAAAGAGATCCACCAAGGCTTTTACCTATGAGAGACATCTAACATGCCATTGACTTTATGCTAGGTTCTATCATTTTTAACAAGCCTACTTATCGAATAAGCCCACAAGAGCATTCTGAGATCTAACACTAGGTGGAAGGATTACTCAAAAAGGGATTAATATGCAAGAGTGTCAATCCTCGTGCTGTCCTGGTATTACTAGTACCCAAAGAAGATAGAAGTTGGAGAATGTGTTTTGACAACTGAACCATGAATAAAATCACTATAAAATATCAATTTCCCACACCATGACTTAATGACATACTAGACTAGTTACATGATGCTGTGGTTTTCTCTAAGATAGATCTCAGAAGTGAATATCACCAAATTGGACTAGAACCAAGAGATAAATGAAAGACAACATTCAAGACTGGAGATAGGTTGTATGAATTAATAGTAATGCCTTTCAGACTTTCCAATGCCCTCAATACATTTATGTGCTTGATGAATCAAGTACATTGCCTTTTTATTGGAAAGTTTGTGTTATGTATTTTGATGACATTTCGATATATAGTAAAAGTAAGGAGGAGCATCTAGTTAACATCAAACAAACCTTCGACATCCTTTGAGAACATAAGCTGTACGTTAACCATAAGAAGTGCACGTTCCTTAATGATGAAGTGATGTTCTTTAGATACATTGTCATAACTCAAGGCATCAGAATGGACCCAAGTAAAATTGAAGCAATCAAGGTTAGCCTAGACTTAAATCTATCCATGATGTGAAAAGTTTCCATGGATTGGCTTCATTATACCAAAGGTTCATTAAGAATTTTAGTTCCATTACAACCCCACTTATTGACTATATTAAGAGAGACAAGTTTCAGTAGCTAGAACAAACACAAAAACTTTGAAGAGTTAACTAAAGTCTTTGCTCCAGCACTTCCAAATTTTGATTTGGTATTTGAAGTGAACTATGATGCTTCGAACATTAGAATTGGTGCTGTGGTCATTAAAAAAGGATGCCCCATTGCCTTTTCTAGTGAAAATTTAAATGATGCCAAGGTCAGGTGCTCCATGGATAATAAGGAATTCTATACCACTATTCAAGCTTCGTAGCATTGGAGTCATTACCTACTACCCAAAGAATTTATTTGGTACTCTAACTATAAAGCCCCCAAGCATTTGAATTCCAAACAGAAGATTAGTAGTAAGCATGTAGCTTGGAGTGAGTTCTTACAGGCCTACCCTTTCCTCCTTAAGCACAAGTCTAGATGTTAGAATTGTGTTATTGATACACTAAGTCAACACCACACCTTGCTTTCTACTTTACAACCAAAGGTTGTCTGATTTAAAGCTATCAAAATTTTATATCAAGATAATCTTGACTTTAGTAGCATTTGGAGTTCTACCGAGAACCAAGCTTTCCAAAATTTTCATTGTCAATAAGGGTTCTTATTCAAGGATAACATGTTGTGCATCCCTTAATGCTCACTACAGAATGCAATCATTTTGGAAGCATATAATGGAAGACTAGCTGATCATTTTGGATGAGACAATTATAGCACTTATCAAAGAAAACTTTTATTGGCCAAAATTGGAGTGGGATGTAATCTATCACATTTAGGGATGTCAAATTTGTCACCAAGCTAACTCTATTAGTCAAAACACCGATTTGTACCTTTCTTTGCTAGGTCTAATTACTCTCTGAGAAAATGTAAGCATGGATTTTGTCCTGGTACTACCTTGTACTCAATGATAGAAGGATTCCATCATGGTAGTTGTGGATAGATTCTCCAAGATTGCACATTTAATTCCATGTTAGAAGACCAACAACCTAATCCACATCATTGAATTGTACTTCAAAAAAGTCATTTACCTTCATGAAATTCTGAAGACTGACCTCAGAAAGGGACATCAAGTTCTTAAGTCACTTTTGGAGAATTTTATGGAAGAAAATGGGCACAAAGCTTTAGCTTAGCTCTACAATTCAACCCCAAAACTGATAGTTAAACTGAGTCCATCAACAAAATACTGGGGAATCTCTTGCGAAGCTTTGTCGAAAGAATTTTCGATAATGGGACCTATACTTGCCCAAGTGGAAATCTCTTAAATAACTCCACTAACCAAGCTATTGGCAAGTGTCCTTCCAAAGTAGTTTATGGGTCCCTTGGATCTCTCACCTATCTCAACCATGTATTAGTTCAGTGTGTTCAGTGAGCCAGAGAGAGTAAGAAGCTTCATGAACAAGTGTAAAAGTAGATCCAACGATGAAACTCAAAGCATAAGGCTCAATGTGACAACCATAGAAAGCAAGTTTCATTTAAGGAAGGAGACTTAATATGGATTCACTTATGAAAGGAATGATTTCACAATTGACCAAATGCTAAGGTATCCCCATAAGCTAATGGTATTTTGCAAATAATGCAAAAGATCAATGACAATGTATACAAAATTGAGCTATCATATGCGTATGGTGTGTTTTCTTATTTCAATGTTGTTGATATATCACCTTTTCATGAAGAAGTCATCTAGACTCGAGGACAAGTCCCTTCCAACTTGAGAAGAATGGTCCAATATGGCATGAAGAAAGAATGGCCCAACAAACCCAAAAAAACCATCCTCTATTCTTCAAGATGCTTCCAAAATCTAGAAATCTTCATAGGCTTTTTTGTTTTCCTTACTTAGCAAGTATATTGTTGGTCAAGTAAAATATTTTAGGATATTTATCCTTCCGAACTTAGCCTATAAATAATCAATGCATTTGACTTTTTGAGGTAATTTGGAATCAAAGAATTTCCTTGAATTCTCAGTCTCTTACCAAGCCTCTTTGCCATAGACTTTTGCTTATCTAATAAATAAATATGTAGGTACTCCCAATAACAAGAATTAAAGAGAATCCGCCATCTAATTATTATATATAATCATTTAAAAAAAGTAGAGTAATAACTTATTAAGAGTGACTTTTCTTCACATTTTATTAACAATGAAAAAACCTAGTGTGAACATCTGCAGTTAAACAATTTTGAAGAAAAATAACAGCAAAAAGTAAATAAGGAGACAAAACAATTTTTAACATGGAAAACCTATCAAAATAAGAGTAAAAACCACGGACCTAATTCAGTAAAATCTTCTACTAATCAATTGTTCATAAATATCGTACTCTTCCTAGATATCCTATATAAATCTAACAAAATCAAATCCCATCAAGAAAAGGAGGAAAATCAACAACCAAACAAAAAACAAAAAAACAAAAAGAAAAAAAGCGTCCAAAACCAGTCAACATGGAGGGCAAAGCTAAATGAAAGATATCAACTTACTGAAACTTCATGAGAATGAAGAAATGGAGTGCTAATGTTCTCTAATCTTCCAGTAGAACGGTTAAAATCTTGCATTTTTCTTCCTTTTGCATAGCTTGAGAATGGTTTCTGGCACTCACACTATTAGAGCATGAACCCTTGGGCTTCTTGAATGTAGGCACATTTCTTTCTCATTATATGGCTTCTTTCTTATCTTTCTCTCTCTGTCTTTTTTTTGGGGGTGGGGGGGGGGGTTTCATAGTAAATAATATTTATAAGTAGCAGTGAGCAGGGGTGGACGCAGGAATCTGAGCTAGTGGGGGTTGGCCCGGATCCAAAATAAGAAAATTTATAATTTAACCCTAAATTTTTTATTTTTTTTCACTAAGACCTATTTTTAAAGATTTTTTTCAATTTAGTCCCTGTCGAATTTTCAATTTAGTCATTCTATAAAAGAAAAATTTTTAATATTATAATATTTTTTTTGAAAAATTTGAGTGGGGGCTTTGGTCCTCACTGGGCCCACGTTAGGTCTGCCCATGGCAGTGAGCCCAATTGACGAGGGACTCATTGATTGTACATGATTTTTTTTTTTTTTTCGTCAGAATCTGAAAAGAATTTATTATATAACAACAGAAAAAAGGTTGAGTTCAATATCTCAATGAGCAATAATAGATTAATACCTTTCCATAAAAGAGAAAAAGAAATTAGGTAATGTCATTCCTACGATTATCATTGTAGAAAAATTAATAATCTTTTAGTTTAAAAAGGAAATTATTATCTTTCTGTACAAGTATTGATTGTAGAAACTAGCAATACTCAGCATTGTAAAGTATTTCTTGTGGATATATAGTGGCCGAAAAAGCTAAAAATTCCATCAAAATATTTATTTGAGAATTTTGCACATAAAATTACAAACATTTAATCTTTGAAAATAAACTGACGCAATTAATTTTAAGAATGGTAATGTAGCAGCTAGATAATGAAATCTGGAGTCAACAAGTTAACTAAAAATTGTATAAAGTTAGCTTTATTCAACAATTTATATTAAAAAAATGTGAAGTTCTAATGTGAAATCAAGATATATAACATATAAAGAAATAACGACGTAGGTTTACCAATAAGGCTGTGAATTTAAGGAAAGTAGTGCTTTAATTGTTTGATAACCTCAGAATCATAGAATTCAAATGAGAAGTTGTTCAATACATAAAGCAAAATCGTTTATTTTAATTAATTTATTTATTTGTATTTCTTCCCAACTCCTTTCAGCCGTGTGGTTGCGTCCAGGAGAAGCACCACCTCATTTTGTTTTATTTTTGAAAAAAAATACACTTTATTTACTTGTTTGTAGTATACCTCTAATTTTAATTTATTTATCTGTAATTTAAAGTGTCACAAAGAAACAATATGTAATTTGTGTCTATTATTACTTTGTCCATTTATACTAATTTTTCACCTACATATAACAAATTTTATCACGTATCAATTATATATTTTCTAATTACTATTAATTTGACCTTAATTTTATTTCATTATTTTCAATTTCCTCTTTCTAAATTTGAAACCCTAAAGAAAAATTTATCTTCAATTTACATAAACATTTGTTAGAGGTTGCAATCAATTTCTTCCTTCTTTCTTGCATTGTATCGGAGAAATCTTGCAAAAATTTAAGGTAAATTTTTCTTTAGAATTTTATATTTAGATAGAAGAGAAAATTGAAAACAATGATATAATTAAGATTAA
Source organism: Saraca asoca (assembly GCA_026873985.1). NCBI lineage: Eukaryota > Viridiplantae > Streptophyta > Magnoliopsida > Fabales > Fabaceae > Saraca > Saraca asoca. Next base: position 5,791 of record JANHAO010008007.1, on the reverse strand, counting down.
ATTAAAATTAATTAAGAAACAAATGACTGTTATGCAACAAATCCATTAGTTTTAAACAAAAAATTAACGTGAGTAAAATATTAACAGTGGAAACTATAAATTATTTATTTGTGTCATTTTAAATCAGGAAGATATAAATTGAAACTATGCATTATTTATTTTTTATGAATAATATGCTAATATTTTCATTGAATTAGCATCTTAAAAACAACGGGGTGTGTACGTGTATGGTGTTCCCTGTACATGAAACTGGGAATTGTTGGATATATTTGGGGCACTCCTTCACCTTGTAACGAAATGGCCGCTCCTGTAACTTTCCGCTCACTATGATCTGCGTTATTAGGTTCCGTAGTACGTTTCAGGCCATAAATCCTTTCCAGTTGAGAGCACTCTCTTACATATAAAAAGCGCAGGCTAACATAATGACGAAAAGCCAAGCAACCTGCATAAAAAATGCATTTTAATTTGTTGCATTTCTTGACTTCAACCTTGTGCATTTTTTGGAAGTACTGAACTTGTAAATCAGAGATTTCCTCCAATTCCTCACAATCGCGTAGAGTCAACCTTGTCAAGTTCATTAGGGATTCGACAATGCCTGGTGGGAAAACAGTTTTCAATTTTGGACACCCACCCACTTCGATTTCTCTAAGTTTATGAAATGCCAAAAATTGAGTGGGACCATTCCAAATGAACCTTAACTCAGGTAATTGGGATATATATAGTCTCTTCAAGTTTACATTCAGATACTTTTCTGCAGTGTTGCACTGGTGCAGTCCGCATTGTTCTTCTTCCACTAATTGGAGTTGGAGAATGCCTTCTACACTACTATTTCTCAAAGAAAAGTATTCAATGCTTAAGAAAGCTTCTAAGGCTACAGGGTGCCTTTGTTGTCTGCATAGCTGATTCATGGTTAAGGCATTGGGCCACAGTATTGGTTTCTCCTGCGTGCAATCAACAATTGTTGACAACTTTGTTTTGCAAACTAAAATGATATTGTTAAGGTTAGGGAAAGAAAAGAGAAAATAATTCACATAACATTTATTATTATCTCTCTTCTATGGTGAAGTGGAATAGCTTGAGTTGCTCCTAAAATTGGAGTTAACTTTGGGCATCCATTAACCAACACATTTTTCAGTTTCAGTTTGTGCATCATAAATCCTTGGTAAATGTTCACAAAGCTTGGCAATTTCTCCATTTGTATCTCTCTCAAGTTTGGAACCAAAGTCTCCACTTCATTGACAATGTCTTCTTCACTACTCTCTAAAATTTCCTCCAGTTGAGTAGCCCCTAATACATAAAGAGTGCTTAATTGTGGAAGCATTCTGATCATTGCAATTGAGAAGATGCTTTTCAACTTGTTACATCGCTTAATTTTCAACTTGCTGAGTTTCGGGAAGAACACTTCAACAAGAGTAAAATTTTTAGATTCTTCACTTTCCACAATGATTTCCACCAATTCTTCACAATTGCCTATGGTCAAGGATGTCAAGTCTGATAGGCTTCTAAGGACAGCCATGGAAAGATGAATTTCATTTCTTTAAAGCCATCTATCTCTGGGCACTGAAGATATTGGAAACTCAAAATTTTTGTTGCAGTAGGACCGAAGCACATTAACCTTAATTCAGGTAAATCTATTAAAGTCACATTTTGTAACTTACAGGTCATAGGCTTCTGGTGGTCTTCATGAGTGACAACATCCTGTTGAATGTTGTCATATATAGCATGAGATATTTCAACTAAAAGGATATAAAACATAATATGAGGGGGATAGGCAGCATGATAACAATAGTTATTGTGCCTTCCATAAGTAAAAAAATTAGACACAAAGAAAAGACAACAAAAAATTATATGAAATACAAAATTGCAGCCTAAGCATCATCAAAAGCATATTGCTAATCTGGGAATTTATATACATTAGAAAGTGGATGCATACCTTATTCAGATGTTGCTGTTTGAGTTCCAAGCCTATCCATGGTGTTGTCAATTTGGGACAATTCCTCCAACTTAGTTCACTCACAGATGCCTATCTTGAAATGTAGTTTTGTGGGAATATCCCAACCAGATTTTCAAGATCATGGAGTTCAAATAGTTGCAGATGAGGAAGTATGGTTTGAATTTCGTTTTGTTGAACACAAGAGATTGGGAATATAACTTGTAACTTGGGACATCTAGAAATTATCAGTTTCTTCAATTTGGGAAACAACAAATGAGAATTGTTTGGAGCTAGAGATGTTTCCCCCCTTGTTCTGGCACTCTCTTCTGCTTCACTTGTTGTTACATGTCTCATTTCTGGACACCCTTCAATAGTCAACTCTTCAAGTTGTTGCATATTTTTGGCAACAGACATCGAGAAGAGAAACACTGTTGTGCAGTTTACATCATGACTACCAATTAATAAATCACAAACGTTCAGAATTTTAAGATTTTCCAAGTTACATTGTAGTGGAAATACATTGCGTAACTGTTGGCACCTCCTTATATGGAGTTCTTCTAATTTCTTGAAGAAGTCAAGAGATGGTTCACCACGACACAATCCAGTTAAGTTTTCCATCTCATCCAACCTTAATGTAATCAACCTGCAGGGCAACGAAGCATCTCCTTGAATTGAACCTGTATGATCAGAAATTACATCAAGGAGGCATTGTATCTCTGAGCAAGACTGAAGGTAAAGCCTGGTCAATTCATTCATGCCTCCCACAACCTGATCAATGTCTGGGACAATATTTTTAGAACCTCCACATAGGCGAGTGAAACAAACATATTCTGCTCTTTGTAGAAGATTCATTTTAGATCCAACTATGGTTGAGACATTAAACCCTGTCAAGAATAGAACTCATAATTGAATCATCATCTGATAAATAAAAAGCTGATGTCCCTCCAAGCTTCAATTCATACCTCAGCAAACTAGTAGGAGCAACACCATGCACAAAACATTGGCAGGATATGTATCTGTATAAAGTATGGATGGGGAAACATATAACTCTTCGAGCTGTGAACATCTTCCCATGGCTTTAGAATTATAATCTTTTATACTTGCATGCCTTAAATCCAGCAACTTCATGTTATGAAGCTTTTCAATTTTGTCCGGAACATTGTTAAAGATACAATATTGCAAGTCAAGAACTTCAAGTCCTTTTAGTTTCAATATAAAAGAGATGTCGTCTAACTGCCAACCTCTTAAGCGTAGAGTTTTAAGACTAGTTAATGACTGGATTGACTCAGGTGAGGATATGGATGACTCAGGAAAGGATTCATTGATTGTAGCCATAACCTTAAGCTTTTTCATAAATTCAAATGACATATGTGATAAAAGCAAGGACATCCTGGTATTCAGTATCAAAATCTCAAGCTTTGGAGCATTCAATTTAGGAATTGCATAGGTTTTACCGTACCGCGAAGATAGAGCAAAACACTCAGTTATAGCTTCACCATGAGCCAATGAGTGTAGTTCTCTTGCAAGATTTGCCACAATGGTTCTACCCTCTTCAGAAGATATACACAAAGCTGTGTCACGAGCCAAGTCATGCATCTTCACATAATATTTCTTGTTCTCAAAAGACAATAGCAAACCAAAATCTCTAGTTTGTATAAAGCCACTTTGACAGAGCTTCTTATTGAATCAAATGATCCAAATTGCCTACCTACACCAAGGCCTACCCCATATCTGACCAAGTCTTCAATATAGATTTCATGGTCTTCTGGAAACACTGCACACATCAAGAAGAGCAACTCAGCTTCTTTATTCTTCAAATATTCATAGCTTAACTTAAGACTTGAGATAGCACCATTATTGTCTCCTTCTCCATCCCTTGGTAACGAAGCTTGTAACTTTTGTAGTGCTAGCTTCCACTCATCAGCTTGGAATCCCCTCGAACTCCCCTTCAAAGAGGATCCCACAGCTTTAAGTGCTCTGGCCGCATTTAATAAGTTGGAGGGAAAGTGATCATCTATGTCAGCAAACTTCTGGATCAAAGTCCAAGCTTCTTCTTCAGACAATGGTCGTAGTTGAAACTTCATTTGACAATTCATCAAAGTGCATACTCTTTCGCGACGACTAGTTAAGAGAACCTTGCATATGCGTTTGCGATTTGCATCAAAATCAATCCCAATATGATTCAAATTGAAAATTTCCCATAAATCATCCACTATTACGAGAACCCGCTTCTCTTCGTTCAATCATAGCCTTAATCGTTCCGCTATGCCCTCAACAAATATTTCTTTGAGCTCGAAATTCAACCTTCATGCCATTTTTTCTTGAATGTTTCTGATAGTTGGATTCTGAGACATAGTAATTGGTAGAACCATATCCACCATATTTGATTCCCTAGCCCATTTTCCCACTTTGTTTCAAGGGATGTTTTTCCGGTTCCTCCCATCCCATATAGTCCTATCATGTAGATGTCATCATCTTGTAGCGCCTTCAGTTGTTCATCGTAAATCAATTTTGTTGATTCAAATGAGTAAAATTTTTGCAAGAGTTGAATTCATTTCTCTGAAGTGGAGCAAGATGGGAAAATGTCTTAATGTCACTCTTGGTTGAGCCCTGTCATTATATTTGTCTTTTCTACCAATTGCTTGGCCATATGATATCTTTTCCAAGGAGGACAGCATCCTTGGAAACAATTCTTGTTTGTTTCCATTTCTTGTCTAAACTTCATTGCCTCTTCCAGTTGACTGTTCACCTCATTCAACCACCTTTCTACAGGTTTCTCAATTATTTCAGTTCTTCTCTTTGCTTTGTTGAACAAGATCTTGGATGTCCTCTCTTTAAGATAACAACTCATCCTTTGTTTTTTCTAGATTTTTGACGATTTTCTTAGTGCAAAACAAGTATCGTCCTTGAGAAATTATTAGATCCACCAAATATTCAGTGACTGTCGTTAATTATTTTTATTAGTTAATTCAATATTAATGAGCATGGAATGTGTGACACACAAGTGAAACAGTCATTCCTCACTTTGTTTTAAGACTGGATGCAATGCAAGCGTCGTTGGAAATAACACAGTTTTTTTATTGACTGAAATAAAAAATATTTTTAACAAAATTAGTCATGGCCTTCTTATTACCTACTCATACCAGAAGTCAGTTTTTCACTAAATGAGGACACTTAATGGTCAGCTGGTATTAAATATATATGACCCTTATAATACTTCTGTTATATATTTTGATAATTTAATAACCACTGTCTTGGCTAATGAGCCTTGGTTCACATGCCACCCAAGTTCTTTGAGAACCATTTGATGCGAGTTCAAAACTAATCATGAATTTTCGGTTGGAAATAATAATTTTATAATTTTTATGCGTTTAAATTTATATATATTTTAGAATTATATTATTTAAATTCATTGTATGTGAGTATGTACTTTAAATATAAAAGTGCACGTATCTATATATGAATGATTTATATAAGATAAGGTTAATATAATTAGAGTCATTTATTGTTATTAAAGAGTCACTTAGGTGACTATATATATCCTATTGTATTTGAAGCATATAATGCCAAACAAACAGTGAGATATAAAACAATTCCTTTTCCTCCAATGAAGTGGCATCAAAATTTGATTCATAAGTGTTTATAGAGGAACAATGATAGAGTATGTCATGTCCCAATTTCTCTTCTTACAAGAAAGAATTATGATAATGGGTGTATTCGCATGAAGATATTGCTTAGAGGGCAAGGTGTTTGTAACACCCGAAATATTAAGAAAAAAATAAAAAGGGAAATTGAAATAAAATTTTAAAATTTGAAAGGATTAAACTAAAAAGTTTTAGGGACTAAATTGTAAAGCTT
>JANHAO010008006.1:0-19642 GCA_026873985.1 Saraca asoca | reverse complement strand
TTATTTTTTTAACTTTTTTAATTTTTGTAAATTTTTTGCTAAATTTTTTTAATTTTTTCCTTTTTTATTTCATTTTTTTAATAGGGCTATGGCTGCTGCTGGAAGCAGCGAGCAGAGGAAACGGCGAGCTAAAGGAAGAAGTAGTGAGTAGAACGCAGAGGAATAATCTAACTCATATATTAAAGAAAAAATTGATCTTATCTTGTACTCTTTGTCAGAGTGAAACGACCTTTGAGCTTACTTTGTAAATGAAAATTAAAATTCGTCCAAGGGTGAAACGGCCTTTAAGCCTACCTTGTAACGAAAAACTAAAACTCGACTGAGGGTGAGATTGTCCTAGAGCCTACCTCGCGACAACAAGAAACAAAAATGAAATCAAGGGTGAGACGACCTTTAAGCCTACCTCATAACGAAAAATTAAAACTCGTCCAAGGATAAGACGACCCTAGAGCCTATTTCTTGACAATGAGAAAGAAAAATGAAATCGAAGGTGAGACGGCCTTTGAGCCTACCTCGTAACGAAAAACTAAAACTCATCTAAGGGTGAGACAATTTTTTCTTTAATATATGGGTTAAATTCTTCCTCTACGTCCTGCTCGCTACTTTCTCCTTCAACTCATCGTTTCTTCTGCTCGCTGCTTCCAGTAGAAACCATAGCCCTATTAAAAAAATAAAATAAAAAAGAAAAAAATTAAAAAATTTTAGCAAAAAATTTATAAAAATTAAAAAAGTTGAGAAATTTTTTATTATTTTTTATTAAAATTATAGTCAATATATAATATAATTAATTACAACATATTATTTAATTATTTTACACAAACTTTATTTCTTTCTTTTTTATTTTTTAAATTTTTTGAATTTTTTTTTCTTTTTTTCTTTTTTCTTTTTCTTATTTTTTTTTAAAAATAAAAAATGAAATAAAAAAAGGTTTTAGTAGCAGGGAATATTTTGATGTTTTCTCAAACATTAAGGGAGAAAATGATAGAATTTTCAAAGGTCAAGGAAAAAATGATAATAACTCAAAAAGTAAGAGGTATTTTGATATTTCCTCAATCATCAAAGGGAAAAATGATAATATTTCAAATTCTAAAGGGAAAAATAGAAATAACTCATGAAACAAATAATTTATATATATTTTAAGAGACAAATAAGTTTCTTTATTTGATGAAGTAGATACACATATTATAATCAAAACATATAAGAAATTGTGATTAAGGTAGATTAATTAATGGATATACATGTAGTGGTGGAGGCACATTATGGTCAGAGTGGACATTTTATTCACATTTAATCTTTTTTAAAAACTATTATTTAAAATAGAATTGGTTCTATTAAATTTATGTTTTTGTTCCCGTTGAAATTATGCTGTTGCCCAACTGAGTTAATGAAAAGATTTACAAAAACATAAATTATGCAGAATAAAAAATTAGTGAGTAGAATTGTCTTACATATTAATATTTTACATAACATTAGAGTTTCTACATCACAAATAAACTATATTCAATTGTGCATATATCAAAATCTAATATAAAAATAACTTTATTTATTTATTGATTTTATATGTTGAGATCTTAAGTGATAATTTGTGAGTGTATAAAAAATATACAGATAACAAAATCAATTTTTTATTATAATTTGATCAATTCTTCATATTAAGATTTAGTTAGGATAAATACGATTGATTGAAAACTTTATCTCGATCAAAGAAAATTTCATTTTATTTTAAAATGGACTATTTTAAAATGATATTTGGATTAAACTAGAAAAGATTTTATTTCAATTTATTTTATTTAAATTCTTATTTTCAATTATATTTATATTATTATAAAAAAATTTAATTTATAAAAAAAATCTCATTATCGTTTATTTTATTCTTGACATTAAATATATGTCATATTAATAGTTTTATTCTTATCTTAATATTTTTATTTATAATAATATTATCAAAATCCATTTTTAATTAAATTTTATTTATTTTAAATAAAATAATTTATTTTTAAATCAATTGAATCATTATTTTTCACGTTTGCTTTTAAAATATTTGAATTCAATTATAAAACATTGTTTCTAAAACATTAAAGAAATCTAAGTCGGGAGGTTTGAAAACGATGCACTCCTCACCTTGTAAAGCTAAAGGGAGTCTATATTTATTCTCATGGTAGAACAATGTAACTGACCTTATAAAGCTCTTGATTTATATGTGTTGCTTTGATTATACCTCACATATTGTCAATTTTAATTATTCAACACATCATGCCGGAACTTGAGTGCAAGCATTTGATGAAATCTAATGAAACTTATTCTAAATCTGGTCTGGAGATTGACAGAATAGTGGCAAAGAACGATAGAATGTAATGACTGAGATGGAAGAATCTACACACAAGGACTTAGGTGATGATGGTTGCCAAAAGTTAGTTCACATAATCATATTCAAAAGACAAGTCATCATAAAGGAGTGAATACATACTTGAGGTCTTTGTATAGACCAAAATGTGACCAATTGATCAATTTGATGCAATCACATATTGAACATTGAGTGGTCAGAAGGTTATAGAAAAATAGTTGTCACCAGTTAATGACATCTATTGCCAACTATCAAGATTCATATAAATGCGCCACATGGCTGAAGTTATTTATAGTAATTGTTCAGTCATGTGCAATACGCGTTGTGATCGCTCATCACGTGGCCGACCTATGCCTCTCATGTGACTGCTCCAAAACTTACCATTTATCACTTGGCACTCAAAACTTACAAGGAAGTTAGACTGACCATACCTACAATCTGACCGACCATAAATCCATACATCTATCACAAGGCACTTATGTATCCAGATTAATAACCTTGGGCTTTTATTATTATTAAATGTCCAATGTGTCAACATGACACCCGAGCTTTTTGATGCCTCGTTTTATGTCCTTCGACGTATTATTTGCCTTTAATCATGTCAAACTGATAGATCTCCATCCTTTTATTTTCACAAACTTCAATCTTGACCGTTCATTGTCCAAGATAAAAGATTTGCTTCATTTCCTCCTCACTTTACCTTTTCTCTTTCAAACTCTATTGACAAGGGCACATTTACCTTTTGGGCTTGCCAAATCAACTACAATTGACAATTTCGTAAAAGCATTGAATTTCTTTGAGGTAAAGTTCTTAATGCTTTCTTTTAGTTTTCACTTTGATTTGATTATAGTCATTACTTTTCACATTTAGGTCTTTGAAAATAGTTTTGCCAAAGTCTAGTTTTTGAATACTACCCTTGGAATCAAAGATTTTTGTAATTTTAAACTAGATCAGGGATTATAACCAATTATAATGAATGATTTTGGCAAGAACTGAGTGCTGAATAATTTCTTGGGCTTAGATATTAAGTAATGTTTAGATTGCAGATGTTTGCCAACAAATAGCCTTTTGTTGGTTACAATGCCCTAATTTGTATAAAGCTATGTACTAATCAATGTTTCTAGGTTTCCAAGGATTCACAAATATTTTAGAATTTGGAAAAGTTTGAATGCAGTATGTTATCCTAGAAATGCTCTTGTTTTTGTCAATGCCTGATAGTTTGAAGTTCTATAAGCTTTGATGGATGGGGTTTTGTTTACTTTTTGTTTTTGTTATTATTTTTTATTTCTACACTTTTTATTTTAGAAGTACTAAGACATTTACTTTAGCACTTATTATGTTGTAGCTCATTAGTGAATACTCACTTCATATTTTCCTCTTGTTTAAGGCACGCTTCAACATTTTTCTTGAATTTCTATTTTTTTTATCAATATCTGAGGATCCAGGAAAAGAAAGCACTACAACATTACATAATAGGCTTAGAACAACTAGCTCTGTTGAAGGCAACCAACCTATTCTCCAATGATGCAAATGAGATAATTATCCAAATCATTTTAGACGAATTCACCAAGTGATGAGGCAGAAGAAAATCCATTGTCTTTATTAATTAGATCAATATTGACAAGTCTCAAACAAGAACAACCACCATAATCGATGAAGCTGAAATACCAAAATCAATCTAAAATGATGAGAGCATCCTAAATTAGCACAAGATAATTCAAGTTTAATCAATGTGGAAGAAGAAACATCTCAACTGAGCACTTTCTCTTTTCAACTAAACAGTATTCAGACCCTTCGTTTAAACCATCAAGGCGTACCATATTTAAATAATCTTTTATAGATTAACTCACAAGATCAAAATGGGAACGACATTGCCTATCAAACTGATGGATATGTGAAAAAGATAGACTAAGTTGATCCATAAGTTCGATCAACTAGGCTTCCTAAATCATAGGCTTTTGCCAAACAAATAAAGTAACTAAAAGGTTTTTATAAGCCTTTTTCATTCGAACAATCGACCATGTCCTTCAAACCAACTCGAGAGAATGAGTGTTGTTGCAGTTTTAACATCAATAAATTTTTCATGTTTTATGGATCTTTTATTAAGCATATCAGTGTCAAACCTTCCTTTATTCCACTTCAACAAGTTGTTCTTCGATTTCTCAATATTGCACCATTAACACTAATATACAACAAATGGGTTTTTCTTGCATACTTTGAGTTTATCTATTCAAAGTTAGGTATGGTTCCTTTTATAGAATGCTTCTTCTACTTTTTCAAACATTCTACAAAAAAGAGTGGTGGTTAGGTATATATTACATAATGAAATAATTATTGTATCCTTACAGACATGCTATCAAGTGTAGAAGAATGGAAGAATTCTTTCTTTAATGTTAGTTTGAAAGACAGGAAGCTCTGAGCATGCTGGTTGCGTAGGAAAGGAAGGTTTCTTTCCCAATTATATGGTTTCATCTAGTTGCCCTTTTTCTTATAAAAGAGCAAGGAAATTACTTCAAGCAAGATTGACTTATGATTGACATCTTTTTGAAGCTAGGTCCTTGGAACATCTAGAAAGTTATAAGTCCGTATCTTATAATTTCATCTTTTTGTTTCTTTCTACTATTTTGCCTTACTACTTGGTTAAATTTTTGCACAGGACTATTTCTAGAAGGTAAAAGCATGTTAGAACTTAATGAGATCGGGAAGCTCAACTAAAAGCTTACTCTTCCTTCTAATAACAAATAAACCTCTAATGACCCATCCTACTAGCTAGTAAAGTGATCAACTGGGTTCCTGAGAATGATCAGGAGCTTCCAACAAGGGTTCCCAAAATGCCAATCAAAAGAGAACTCATTTTTCTGAAAAGACATCTCTTGAAAAGAACAAAAATCAACAATCTGCTAATTCGAAGGAGAAAACCATTGCTACTACACAATCTAACAGCCCAAAAGGTCCACCTTCCTCGACTGCCCAATAGACCAATAACATAACAAGCAACATCAAGACTCCATTTTCCAACCTTATAAGTCATCCCATGCCTTCGCATCGATCAAAAAAAGAAGTACATCCAAACAGCCCCAAGGGAGGGCTTGAAGGTTTTGGAATGCCTTATCTTGATAGTTCTTTTACAGAAATGTCAACTATATAGGTTAGGGACAACTTCTTTTCCCAAAGACATTAAAGGACTAGGCAAATAGCTTCAAAATCATGGGCTGGTTAGTCTTTTTCAACACATGATTACATAATCTCTTAGACCAAGTGCATGTTTACTGATGGTTCATAACGAAGTATGTAAATATGAGTAATTTTACATAGATAATAAAGGAAAAGACTAATCAACCTTTGATTGGTTGGATAAAGAGTTGGAAAATTTGAAATTGACTACCAAAATTATGAAAAAATTAATGGTTGAGAAAGATAAAGCTTTACAAAAGCTAAGTGACAAAGTCAAGTATCTTGAAATTGTTGTTCCCAATGCCTTTAAACAGGCTTGAAAGAATAAATTAGCTTCTAAGAAGATAATGGCAAACTTTGATGCTATGGAGCGGGAACGAGATAAGTAGAAGAAGAAGATTAAGGATGAACATTTAAAATATCAAGAGCAAGTTAAGCAATTTGAGAAAGAGATCGCCGCTGAAAATCATGCTATTGAACAAGAAAAATTGGCCATTAAGTCCTTTCATATAGCCTCTAATTTGGAGATCAATCAAGTGAAGTATTTATACAAAGAACTTGATCTCGATCGAGTGGATCCAGATAAAGTTGTCCAAGATTTAGCATTAGAGGACACCAATCTTGATAGTGGTTAACATGTAGAAGAAAATACATAAGGCCCTATAGTTAAATAGCTTGTCATGCCTTTATTTTTAATAATATTTTTAACTTTTTAGATATGTTAAAGGATGTTATTTCAAATACTTTGTCATATTTTACAATATGTTATTTTGTTTCAAACAATTTGTTATGGTGCGATATTATTGATATTTATGTGTATCTTACTTGAAGTTTTTAGTTATACTTATTTTTATTCATTCTTATGCTATAGCTTTTAGCTATTTTTGGGCTTTGTCCTATTTTAAACCTATTTTCTTAACCATGCTAATCGATTTGGTATAATAAGCCAATGGTTCACGCTATTGGTAGGTCTTCAAGACCTTTTCACTTGACCACAATGGTTGGTAATTAGTATTAAGCTCTAGGCTCATGCTTTATGATAGTGCCTTATTGTTGTTTTATAGACTACTAATAATATTCAAATTTTTATATTTGATTAGTACTTAAGCCAATGGCTTTTTTTAAGCAAAGCTTTTCAATCTTTGTAAAATTGTAGGCCAAAAGCCTTTAATTACCTTTTTTGAAGAGATGTTTCAAAGTGGCAATGGTTTATAGGCAATTTTCTCTATTTACATTACTAACCATGATCAGTGGTCTTCAAATATTTCATTATTTTAGGTGAACTTATGATAGGATAAAAACAACTTGTTTTATTCATCCACACTGAGGTAATCAAATATTTTCAATACAAGACTGACCAACGGGGGGAAGAATCCTTATTTTGGATTTTCCTAATCCATGAGTGGTTAGTCATATCCTTACATTTTTCTACCCAACTACCTGAACATGATATTTTTTTAGATGCGTGGCATTTTAAGATCTAGGAATCTTTTTACACCCATTTTCTCCAAATGGTATACATGATTTTCCAAATTATTAATCACATAATAGAGGTCATTCCAATTTGCTACCAGTTTTCCATTGTTTGTTTCCTTCCTTGGGCCATCAGCTATGTGCAACACCAAAAATCATATCTTAAAGCCCCTTAATCTTACTTGTTCATCATGATACTTTGGGAACTTTTGTTTACAAGCAACCGATCGAATATGCATCATTTTTTTATCTTTATTGAATAGATCCAAGTTCTTTGGAAAAAGATCATCATTCAAAATCTTATCCAATTTTGTCATTCTATCACTTACTTCACCAATCTCTAAAGGAATAAAGACATCTTGATCAAAAACCTAGTGGAAAGGCATTTCTCCTATGACAATTTGAACCACTATCCAATAAGACCAAAGGACATTAGGTAACTCTTCAATCCACAGGTACTTCAATTAGTCTAAATACTTTTTCAATCCTTCTAACAAGACTTGGTTTGCCAATTCCACTTATCCATATATCTAGGGATGTTCAACAAAATAAATTTTTGTATTATCTTAAGGTCTTGGCAAAACTTCTTCAAAATTTTACTTGTGAATTATGTGTTATTATCAGTCACTAGTGCATTAGGCATACTGTATCTGCACATAATAAATTTTCAAATGAATTTTTATGTATTACGAGCAATAATTATGGCTAAAGGTTTGGCCTTAATCCACCTAGTGAATAATCAACAATAATTATAAAAAATTTCAACTGTCTAGGGCCAATTGAAAATAGTGCCAAAAGATCCACTCCCCATTGTGTAAAAGGCCAAGAGGAGGCAATGGCTTTTTATTCAACCCATGGTTTTCAAGGGATGTTGGCATGCCTTTGGCATTTTTCATATCTCTTCACCATTTCTAGAGAATCTTTTTTCATTATTGGCCAATAATATCCAAATCTTAAATCTTTTCGAACAAGAGACATTCTAGTCACATGGTTACTGCATATTCTCTACAGTTCTCTTAACACACAATTGGCTTCATCTAAATGTACGAGTCGTAGTAAAGGTAATGGAAAATTATGCTTATATAACTGGCCATTTTCTAAATAAAAAGGTGTAGCATGTTTTATAACCTTTTCAGCCTCCTTCCAATCTTTAAAAAGCCATTGATGTTTCAAATAGGTCTTAATGGGATCCATCCAAGATATGGTTCATCCAATTGCATCACCTCTCTTTTTTCAAAGGTTGATCAATCAATCATTGCTTGCAAAATGGATCGATTATTGAATGTTGTTTTTGCATTTGCCAGTTTGGATAAAGCATTTGCTTGATCATTTTCAACTCAAAAAATCTGTTCCAATTTGAAATTTTCAACTTCAAAAATTAATTTCTTCACTTTCCCTATATATTTAACTAGGCAAAGAATTTTGGTTTCATATGCTCCATTAATTTAATTGACCATAAGCTATGAATCATTCTTTACTACAATTGCTTTAGCCTTAAACTCTTTTGCCAATTTTAAGCTAGTTATCAGTGCCTCGCTATTAGCCTAATTATTTGTAGTTCAAAAATCAAGCTTAAGGGCATATTCAATTATCAAACCTTCTAGCCTTTCAAAAATGACTCCTACTCTGCTTCTTGAATTATTCGGAGAACCATTTGTATACAATACCCTTTCATATGGTTCTTTTATATCCTGGTTTTCTTCTTAGTTGATTTTGGTAAGTTTGGTGATAAAGTCAATTAACACTTGTGTTTTTATTACCCTCATCAATTTATAAATCAGCCACACTTTGAATTCCATTGACCATGCTATAATTCTCCTTGTTAAGTTAGGTTTTTGCAAGACTTGCCTGATAGGTTGGTTAATCCTTATAATCACTTGGTAAGACTAGAGGTCAAGTTTCAACTTTCTTGAAGAAATTAGTAAGGCCAATGCTAACTTTTTTATTTTTTGATATCATTGTTCTAGTTCATGTAAAGCTCTGCTTGTGTAATAAACTGACTTTTTCATTCCATCTTCTTCTCTAATCAGGACCGATCCTATTGTTCCATTGGTTGCCACTAAATACAAATATAACATTTCACCATGCTTTGGTCTTGATAAAATGGATAGGGATGACAAATATTCCTTTAACTATAAGAATACTCTTTCACTAACGTTGTCCCATTTGAACTCCTTTGAGTTTTTTAGGATTTTATAAAATGGTAGACATTTATTTGTTGATATGTAGCATTCATGTAATATTTTTTAAGAGAAGGGTTTTTGAATGCAAACCTTATCCAAAGCTTATAAAAGAAATTTTACAAGAAAAGATATTTGGAGTTTACTAAGACATGAAGTGGGAAAGAGCCATAATTTGACCATTAAGGTGTTGTACTTCTTTCAAGTTGATTGGGTTCTTCATGTTCAATATTGCTTGGCATTTGGCTAGGTTAACCTCAATATCTCTTTGAGTTAACATGAAATCTAGAAATTTGCCTGCCATGACCCCAAAGGCACATTTTTGGGATTAATCCTCATTCTATTCTTTCTCATTACAATAAAAATTTCTTCCAAATTTGTCAAATGATCAAACAGATTAGTAAACTTGATTAACATAACACCCACGTACACCTTTAGATTTTTGCCAATCTATTCTTGGAAAACTTTGTTCATGATCCAGTAGTATGTTATTCCAATATTTTTCAAATCAAAAAGGCATGACCTTGTAACAAAGCACGCCTTTGTTAATAATGAATGCAGTTTTTTCTTGATCTTTTCCCTATATAAGAATTTGATTGTAACATGAGAAAGCATCACAAAAATTCAAGATTACATAGCTTAAAGCTTTGTCAATCAAGCTATCAATGTTCGATAGAGAAAATGAGTCCTTTGGACATGCCTTGTTTAAATCTGTAAAATTAAAACACATCCTCCAACTTCCATCGGCTTTTTTCACCATCATCACATTGGAAAGTTAGGTGGTGTGTGGTACTTCCCATGTCAAATTTGCTCTCAACAACTTATTAATTCTTACCTTATTGCTCTCAACCTTTCATGGCCATATTGCCTTTTCTTTTGTTAAACTGATTTTACTAAGGGATATGAAGTGAACCTGTGACAAGTAATTCCCAGATCAATTCTAAGCATATCCGTGACATTCCAAGCAAACAACTCAGAATACTTTCCAAGTAGATCAATTATTTTCAAACAAAATTCAACTAGTAAGTTTTTTTTTATCTTGACTGGTGTTGACGATGGATTTCGGTTAGACCCAAATCCAGCCAACGGAGGGGATTCTTTGGGGACCCAAGCCGCTCTTTGGTCGTTAGGACTATGGAAGGATGTTGGATGGCAGGAGGAATAGGGAGAAGGGAGAAATACACAAGAGGGTTTAACATGGTTCAGTTAAATCCAGATGGCACCAAACCTTATGTCCACAGAGGTGTTTTTTTTAATACGAAAGAGTGTTTACAGAGTTTTGCTTTGCTATGGCTTTCGGCAGAGTTTCTACTAATGTTTTCTCGACCTCTTCTTTTTACAATGATTCTAACCCCTCATTTATAAAAGCATGGAGGGGTACAAATGGAACTAAATTAATTATATATCTATTACATCAAATATTAAATGTATAAGATTGCCTAGGGTACTAGAGACTGGATTCTGTAGGCTACTTTTTGCAAGTGGGACCCGATGGCCACATATGCAAAATAGCGGTGCAAGTTGTTTGTTGCATTTATGCTTAACTTTAATAGGCTTCTGGCTGAATGAAGTTGCACTCTAGTGAGCTTGACCTTGTTTGCTAAGGATACAACCAGCTTGCGACCTCGAGCTAGTTCAATAAGTGAGCTCGGGTCTTTAGTGAGCTGAGGGTTTCTGCAGAGCGATTTGGTGGACTAGTCCCTAGTCGGGTTCGGCTTTCCCTGGGCTTTTGCCAACCCACTATTGTAGCACCAATTTCTACTAATAACAACTAACCGACTACCATTCTCTCCAAACAGCCTTATTTCTTTAGTTTCTGATTCAGGTTTTGGGTTTTGTTCCTTGTCGCCCTCTCAGGGGTCAACTCATTCTGCACTAATCAATTGACAATTATCCATCTTCTTTTGAGTTGGCATGCTTCATCATTTATTATTTGCTTCCCCTTGGAATGTTCTTCCTTTTTTAAACTATTCATATGACATTCCCTAGTCATCACCTGATTGACTCTTAGTTGCCCAACACCAATTGGAGTTAGAAATTTAATGAGTAAATAGAAAGTTGATACTATGGTTCTAGCTTTGGTCAAAAAGGTTCGATCAAGTATAACATTATAAGTTGTGTTTAGAGTATTAATGACAAGGAATTCTACATCTAAATTAGTTACTTGGGGCCATAACCCTAATGTGACCTTTAGTTTAATCTATCCTTCTACCAAGACTTGCTTTCATGAAAATCTAATTAAGTTGCCCTAATACAGCCTCAAATTTGACTTAGGAATGTAAAGAGCAACAACTAAGTGACCATACAAAATGTTTGTTAAGCTCTTATGATCTACTAGGATCCTTTTTACTAAATAATTATGCATTGCAACTATAATTATCATTGGATTATCATGGTCCTTATCAAAACATAAGATATAATCTTCCCCCCAAGAATGAAATAACTGGTTGAGCTTATGATTGGGGTTTTAGATTTTTATTTTCAACGACCATGATAGACCATAGATGTCATTTTTTAGCATTGTTAGTTTCTCTTTCCCTACAAAACCCCCTAATATGACTCCAAATACCCCAAGAATCTCAAGCTCTTTAACTACCTCTTTGACTTTATTGTTTGGTCTTACCTTTGGAAGTCTTGAATGTGAATAAGACCATTCTTGTATAGGTTGATTGTTCCATGCCCTATATGGTCTTTGACTCTCTAATTGATTTGCCTTCTTATACTGTTGGAAATGTCCTTTTTGGATTAAATCTTGAATCTCATTTTCTAATGTTATGCCCTTGTTAGTGTTATAAGATTAATTGATACTTGAAAATTTTCATATTTCCCAACGGAAGAGGCCTACGGTTCTTTTCAGGTGGGAGGTTTAATAATGGTTTAATAATTCTATAGCCTTCACGCCATCCATTATCTTCTTTATGGAAGCATTTAATGGTGTATAGGCATTAAATCTCGATTTTGGTCCATGTGGTCGGTCGTTTCTTTATTTGTCCCCTCTTGGTTAGTCTTCAAGTCTTTTAACTCACATTTTTGCTCACTTGACCTCCTCTACATTAATAAATTTAGTAAACTGTGCCAAAAGTTTGGTGAGTGACTCTATAGGCTTTTTAGATGATGACTTGTAAAATCTCCTTAACGCAAATAGACCAAAACTGAATGTACTGCCACCTCTTCAACAGATCCTTGATCTGTAAGGCTACCTAATTAAATTGGCCAAGGTAACTTTTTAAAGGTTCATCTTTGCCCTATTTAATATTAATTAGTGACACATTGGTCTTTTTGTGTACTCTGAATGTTGCAAAGTGGGCCAAAAATTGATTAACCAATTCTTTAAACCTCCCTATTGAAATGGATTTTAGACCTATGAACCAGCAAAGTCCATCCTTCTTTAATGTTGTAGGGAATGTTCAACACATAATGGCATTAGGTGCGTCAAATAGTAGCATTGTGACACAAAAGGCCTCTATGTGTTCCTAAGGATCGATAGTATTATTATGCGACTCCAGGTCTATTGGAGCTTTAAAATTTTGTGAGACCATAATGAATGGATGATTTTCATTCTTGTCATCTTCTTAATAATAATCATGTCTAGCCTTACCGACCGACCAACCAACCAATCCTCTGACTGCCATGTGAACTCTTTATGATAATCTAATCCCCAGGGATTCTTATTTTCATATTCCAAAGTATGGCCAGGGAATAGCCTTCTGTCATGAGGATGGTGCTCGTAGTATTCATTTTAGCAATGCAACTGCCTTTACTGATCAATATTTCACTAAAGTTCATTCCTCATGAACTCTAACTCTTCCTGGAGTTGCTGATTTTCATAATGGTGCATTTCATGTTCAAAATTCTTATTCAAATGTCCCCCTATGTGTTCTACATGCAGAAGAGTCCTTGAAATATCGTGGTGATTGATTTGTCTCTCCTAACACTAGACCACGAGATTGACAATTGGTGATGTGATTGTTGCATCTTACATTATTGTCCACAAAAATTTGGCATTGTAAAAAAGTTAATAAAATATTAGAAATGTTTCAAGAGAATCTTACATCTCTATTTTCACTTAATGACTTTTCTTATTAATTTTGGATTTATCAAATTCTTTATTTTTGAATATTGATCATCATGTTTATTGATAAGTGCACAAAATGAGAATTCATGCAAATAGAAGATTATAGTAAACCTGAAGATATTAAATGCAAAAAAGTCATCAGAAATTGCCAAAAAATCACAAGAGTTCGTTGAAGTTCGTAAGAGATCTCAGTGATTCTAGGTGACTATTAAAGGTCTTCAAATTATAATTATTTCGAAATGATATTTCGAATAAAAGTTTATAGTTCATGATAGATTACATAATAAATTATGAAGCAAAAAACATCAAATATCTACATGAAACACCTACAATGATGATAATATAATCACAATTCATGAAAAATATGAGAAAAAGTCATAGAGTTAGACCACAGATGACGTCAATTAATGAAACTCATCATGAACCTAGCCAGAGATCGACAAAATAGTGATAGAGTACTATAGAATGTGATGACCAATGTGGGAGGATCCTACATACAAGAGCTTAGGTGGCAATGGCAGCCAAGGCCTCTCTAATAAGTAAGTTAGTCTACATGGTCATATTCAAAACATGTCATCATAAATGAGTGAATGCATACCTAAGGTCTTTATATAGATCCAAAGTGCATCCAATTGACCAATGGAATGTGGCCATGTGTTGACCGTTGAGTGGTCAAAAGGTTCTGGAAATATAATTGTCACCAACTAATAACAATTATCACTAGCTATCAAGATTCATATAAAAGCACAATATAGTTGAAATTAGTTATGGCAACTATTTGATCACGTGCAAGACGCATGATTGACTTGTGCTTTCTATGGCTACTCATCGCACGATTAGCCTATGCCTTTCATGTGACTGCTCCAAAATTATCATGAAGAGAAGATCCTATGGTGCGAATTTGGGAGCAAATGCATTTGGGTATTATTTTTCTATATTTTTCTTATTTTGGGCGTATTTGTGCTTTTTTTAGTATAGATTGTATGTCTAGTAAGAGTTGAAAAACACATGACTGTAATTTTTACATTTTAATCTTTACGTCTATATAAGATAGTGCATTAAAGTCTTTGCAAATTAAAAAAAAAAACCCTTATGTTAACTTAGAAAAAATATGTCTACTTGTTTCATTAAGACTTTGGATTAGAATGTTCTTTAACGAGGTACGTCCAGTGACCTAGGTGAATACTATAATATAAGTTAAGAATAAGAGTATGGTGGCTTAGAGATCTCTCTACACACTCAAAATTATGTAATGAGGTATATATTAATAAAATAAAGTTGTTCCTCTCTTTATTTAAAAAGTCTCTTTTCAATGCATAATTTTCCTTTCATTTAATTTTTCAACAACCGTTCAAGGGATTATCACAAAAGAAAAAACCAACGTTACACTTTTCCTTGGATTCCGTTGGATTTCACACATAATTAAGAAATTTATATTAATATATATTTTTATAAATTTTATTAAAAAAATTATATTTTTATTATTTTTATTAAAAATTATAATTTTATATAAAAATAAAAAATTTCTAAAATACTTTTATATATTCATAAATGATAAAGTTATAATTTATGTATTTGTTACATGTAAAATTTATATATTTATAATTTTTTATAAAAATGTAAAATTTTATATAAAAATTTATAATTTTTATAAATTTTATATTAAACTATAAAAAAAAACGCTCACAAAATTTTGAAGTATGATTGTAACAAAGCATTACCCAACATTTTTTTTTTTTGTCGGAGCTAATTGAACTTAGTCACATGGGCATGATGAGTTTTGACCAGCAATCAAACATTTGATTTCATAATTGCAAGAAAAAGGTTCACATTAAAGTAGATCTAAGAGAATACTGCAGTTCCGTGTGGATCTTTGCTTGCGTTAGATCATGCGGCTTATGAGTCGTAACTTTCACTCTTGATCCCTCGAGGAATAAGGTGCCAGAGGTTTAGAATTTTGTACCTCTGACTTGGAGGAAAATGAAACATGCGTTCAACACTGGTAGATTTTTTATTTAAATGATATCTAATGTTTTTAAAAATATATATATATATATTTTTATTTGTATTCAATTTCAAATTCTTATATATAAATTTATTAAATTAACTATTTAAAAAATTATACTTTCATCTCTTCTTGTTGAAGAAAGCATTCAAATAAGAGGATGCAAATTATTGTTCCCTTTTTCTCTTTACTTCCTTTCCCTTTCAGTACTTTTCTTTCTCACCACTCCTAATCCAAACAGCATTCTCATTAGCCATGAATAATATGACCGCTGATATGCTCCTTCCTTTGCATTATATGTCTTCCACTTTAAGTTTACTAGACAATGTAATTAGAGAAGCAATTATCACTCAATTTGTCAATATCATTACTACTTGTAATTGATTTGATCAAATAAGCAACAATGAAGTCCACAAAAATTTACTCATAAAAACCTTTTGAGATACAAAAGCAATGTAATATTCTTATTAATCAACAAAAGTTGGTTCAATTGATAACATTGATCCAATTAGAGAGTGTACATAGTGACGCTGTCAGGATTTAAGGGCAAGTGAAGGCATATATTATCATGCAAAATGATAATGAAAGTTGCAATAATCATTATGCAATGCCTTACTCCAGAGCCGATGAATGAGAAGCTACTTTGATTAAAGCTGCTAAGTTAGACTGACTATTCTATTCTTGTACATTAAGCATGATGCTCCTAGATAACGATTCCAACATGCACAATCACTCTATGCAGGGTGCGCTTAATTTTAAGACAGCATTAGTACCATATAAACTCTTGTTTACTGCTAATCCTTTTCATGATCTTGAATGAGACAACAATTAACTTCGGTTAACCCAAATTGTAAGAGCTTAAGGAAGTTTAATTCAAGGTTCAAAAGATAATTTCAGCAAACCTTTACCCATTTTCAGACTCCAAGGTCGGAGGCTATACTTGGGCCTGAGTTTTGTTGTTTAGGCCTTATTTTGATGTGCTAATCCTCAAAGATTAAAGTCCAGACTTCAAGCCTACATAGAAAAGTTTGGGCGCCTATTTTTTATTGTAAGTTTTTTTTTTTTTTTGGGTATATGAGAGATATGAAACTTAGCTATTTCTACAATCTTTCCTTCAATTTCTAGTCCATTTTCTTCAATTTTAAACCCAGCCAATACTCGCTTTTCAAGGCCAAACATCATTATAAGTATAAAATTGCTTACTTTCAAAATCTTTGTCCTTCTCACTTTAACATGGCCCAGATATCATCAAATCATCAATTTTGATTTTGCAGGATGATTACTTTGGTCTTTTTAAGTAACAAGTTATATTCATTTTAATTCACTCAAGCTTGTTACATTTAATAAAATGTGGATATATAATTTCATTTTAAATCAAATTCTGTCAAATGCACAATAAATGAGATTGAATAAATCAAATGAGTATTATTAGCATCACTTTACAAACAGCCTAACTCTGTTTTAAAAACTGCCTATCCACCTATCTTCCTACCATTAATCCAATCCAAAACCCAACTCTAACCCCTCCATGCCATAATTCACTTGCAGTGCTAAGCCAACTATCCTCTGCAATATAAGCTCAGGTTCCCACTGTCATTGGCTAAACCTTGATGATTTAGAATGTAGCAAAATATGACTAAATAAGGATGAAATTAACCCATCATCAACTCTCCCACCTCTAGATGCCAAGATACCAAAAAAGGCTTATGTTGAATCATCACAAGAATTTCATCGCCCCTACAGCACCCGCAAGAGACCATGCAAGGACTGCTTCATACCTATTGCCTATTGGTCTATGTAAATTACGAGGTAATAGATGGCATATAGTGAAAAGCTTGTCAACATCATCAAACTTATTTCCCCCTTCTGACACAATAGGGGTTCTTCAAAAACATTATATATATGTCTAAAATCTTTGCATCCGTCGCCAGGGCGTTGCTGTTCGCTTTTAAATTGAAGTAAGAAAACAGGAAACATTAAATAATAATAATACAGATATGAAAGAGAACCAAACAGAGAAGCCAAAAATATTCAACAAATGCATCTAGTTGCCTCTTTTGAAACTCTTCAGAGAAGTACATATGTGGGCATGCATAAGGACGCACGTCATTCCATTTGGATAGACAAATAGTTAAAAAAAATTGATATTGTGAATACTGCTTCAATCAATCTATTAGAACCAGAAGCATAATGAGATCTTGTGTCTTTGCATATATAAGAAACTCATTTTGCTCTTTATGTTCTCCGTTCACGCTATGATTACCTTCCTCACTCATTTGTCCAGCACTTCATACGTATATGCTTAAATTAAAAGCAATTTAATCTATCTGAAATTCATCTGAAAGTTAGGATCCATTAAAAATAATGGCAAGTGATGCTTATCAACACGTTAAACTATTGGAATTCTATAAAGTATTACATATTAAACTCCTGTGGCTTAAGGTGGTAATAAGCTTGACCTTCATCATAAAACTGTACACCAATTCTATACCACACAATGTAACATGCTTGCATGGACTAAAGCAAACATTGAAGTGGATCAAAGGGGAAAGTGTATGAACTATGATTTATCAACCTTATTGGCACGATCGAATCTATTATCAAGGCAAAACCAGAAATCTCTTACCTATTCATAGTTGTATTAAAAATTACTTTCCAAAGGACATCACTTACATTTTCTACTTACATGATGCTGGAATATACTAGCAAGTTGCACTTATAATTGAGTACAAAGCTGCCACTTTGTGTACACATGATAGAATCTAAATAATTTAAATCAGTTTGTAACAGATGTGGAATGGAGTAATAGTTTGTGAGACAAAATGAGTATATCTAAAATCACTTCATGATATTCGCTAGCTCAAACTAACATGAATATCTTCCCTCGCACTTATATTTAGTGCCATACATACCATGTAAGGCACTTCTCTGTATAATCCTCTCAACAATCATTAATTTGCAAAGACTGCTACATACACACACACAGACAAAAAGACCAGCAATCTAACCACAATACCACGGCCAAAAGAAATTGCCATAATCTTAAAGATTAGATTAGAATTAAATACAATATTTACAGGAAGCAACACAAACATCTAAATGCCCAATCTAATATACCAGCAATTCCAAATAATCCCCAACAAGCATCAAATTTTCAATACAGGGAAAAGATACCAAATGTAGCATTGGCACTAGTCTTTTGGAACAACCTTTCCTCTGTCAGCATCCACAATCCCATTCCCAACAATTTGAACAATTTTTTTGAACATAAAATGCAGACAATTTGAGAGCACAATCCAAGATAGCATCTGATAGACAAAATCGAACACAGGGTTGGAATACGAAGACAATGAATGCAAGATGTTCTTCTTTAATTTTATTTTTTTGAATTTTAGTTCCACCATCTAGTATCAGAAAAATAAGCTAGCAAGCTTGTGAGTTAGATGGAGTTTCTTTGTGTATTAAGTTAAAGTTGTGATCAAAGAATCTCTCTTTTTTCATATTTTTCACCAGAAATATTCTTTTTTAATTTTATTTTTTTGTTTTTAAGTTCCAACATCTGGTATCAGAGTCAGATTGTAAAATGGCGTCAAATTCAATCCAATTATAGCTTCTTAAATTGAATGGTAAAAATTATGACAACTGAAGTATTCAATTGAGAGTATTCTTCAAATCCTAGGATTTGTAGAATTTGGTGGAGATTTGCTATATCAAAGTACAAGACCAAAAGGAGTATGATGCACTAGAGAAAGATAAGAAAGATGCATTGATAGAGAGTTAAAAGAAGGATCAAAAAGCATTATATGCAATTTTTTAAGCCATTGAGGAACCAATATTTGGAAAAATATCATGTGCAAATACAGTAAAGGAGGCATAGGATATTTTGCAAAAAGCCTACAAAGGTGATGATCATGTCATATGAGTGTGGCTACAAGCACTATGAAGCAATTTTAAGTTATTATACATGAACGACTCAGAATCAATTTCAGCTTACTTTAATCAAGTTCAGTTCGTAGTCAACCAATTGAGAGTCAACAGTGAAAAAATTCCAAACACTAGAGTTATAGAAAAGATCCTGCAATCTTTGATTGCAAAGTTTGATTATATTATTGTAGCAATAGAAGAATCACAAGATACATCAACTATGTCAATGGAGAGGTTAATGGGTTCGTTATATTCACATGAGCAATGGATGAATTAGAAAGCTATAAGTTTAAGTCTCAAGCAAACTTTGCAAAGCATGTGGTGGACAAAGACAAGGACAGGGATGAGAAAAAGATAGATATTCTAATTCCACCAACAAAGAAAAAATCAAGTGATAGCAATTTTCAAAAACATCGAGGAGGTCACAATGGAGCAAGTAACAAATCTAATGTTCAATGTTTTAGATG
>JANHAO010008005.1:0-19638 GCA_026873985.1 Saraca asoca | reverse complement strand
GAAACAGGTCACAGAATTTGTATTTAATTTATTTTTCCTCAGGTTTTTAGAAGTGATATTAGCATTGATAAAAAAACAAAAAAATGGGCTAGCCCACAGGCTGGTCCGGTCCATGAACGAGTGAGACCGGACTAGCAGTCCATGGGTAAGCCTGGTCCAGACAGATTTTGGCCCAGTCTAGCCTGGCTCGTCCGTTTAACACCCCTAAATAAAGCTCTAAACTCAACTTCCATTGTAAAGTATAAGATACACATTTATTTTTTTGAGGCCCAACTTATGGCTCCACCACCTATGGTAAAAATCCATCCTAAAGTAGATTTACTATCATTAAGATTTGTAATCCAACAAGCATTAGAGTAACATTCTAGTACAGTGGGATAACCATTACAATGTAACCTTAAATTTATGGTTTTATTGAAATAACCAAAAACTCTTTTTATAACTTTCCAATTATCTATACCAAGTTTACTTGTAAAACTTGATAGCTTGCACACAACAAAAGCTATATCTGGTCTAGTACATAGCATACATCAAGCTTCCAATAGCACTCACGTATTCTAATTATGCTACTGGTCTTCCTATGTTTTCCTTTAACTTAAAATTAGGATCATAGGGTGTATTGGAATCCATAACACTAAGATGTTTAAATTTCTCCAACAATTTCTTAGTGTAGTGCTCTTGTCCTTGTGCAAAGTCGTCCTTATGTTTATTCACTTTTATTTTTAGTAAATTCCACATCTCTTGTTTCAATAATTATATTAGACACTAAATCTACTATCCTATCTTAATGTAGTGCTTTTGTCCTTGTATAAAGTCATCCTTATTCTTATACACTTTTATTTTCAATAATTTCCACATCTCTAGTTTCAACAACTGTATTAGACACTAAATCTAATATCCTATATGCCTTAGAATTTTGGGCATATCCTACGAAGATGCCTATTATGGCTCTTGGCCCTAATTTAGTTCTCCTTTAATCGGAAACTCGATAAAAGGTTAAACAACCCCATACTTTGAAATAATTTAGGTTAGGTTTCCTTCCTTTAAATATTTCATATGGAAAAACCTTTCTTTTTTTTTTTTACGGTATCCTATTGTGAATGTGACAAGCCATCAATAATGTCTCACCCAAAGAATGTGTTGTAATTTAGCATTTGGCAACATAGAATTAAACTTATCCACTAAGATACGATTCATTCTCTCTGCTAAACCATTTTGTTGTAGAGTATAAGGAGTAGAAGATTGATGCACAATACCATGTGTTTCACAAAAAAAAAAAATCAAATTTGATTCAGAAATATTCTCCACCTCTATTGCTACAAAACAATTTTATTTTTCTACTATGAAAATTTTCTACTTTTAATTTATATTTCTTAAACATTTTAAATGCTTCATTTTTGTTCCTTAACAAGTAAACATATGTATATCTAGAACTATCATTAATAAAAGTTATGAAATGCCTTTTACTTCTTCTAGTGATATTGCAATTTAATTCACATATATCATTATGTATAAGTTCTAGAACTTGAGTGCACTTTCAAATTTTGGAAAAGATTTCTTAATAGTTTTGGATTGTATATAAATTTCACATTTCTGTTGAAAATTCTTATTATAATTAATTTTTATGCATGTATTCAATTGACTTATAACTTAAAGGCACTAATCTACTATGCTATAAATCACAAGAATCAACAATATATACAAAAACATTCACTTCATTATTAAAATTAAACATAAACATGCCTTCGTTGTAATATCCTTTTCCTATATACAAGTTTTTCTTAAATAAGATCATTTTATCATATTCTAGTACAACTTTAAATCCTCTTTTGCATAAAAGATAAGCAGAGACTAAATTCTTCCTTACTTTTGGAACATGAAGTATATTCACTTAGGTTAACTTCTTTTTAGATGTGAAATTCAATTTAACAGTTCTTTGACTGTATACTTTTGTAGAGGTATTATTCCTCTTTTACACCTCTTGATTATTTACTTTTTCATATGTTTTAAACTGATGACGATCATTACAAACATGAATAAATGCATTAGAATCTAGCCATCACTTAGATGACTTTCTTTGAGTTGCCATGTTCAGTTCAGTAATTATACCAATGTGCATACAATGAACTCCCTCAATAATCATAGCAACTAAGTCCTTTGTTTCCACTAAATTAGCTTTTGAATTTGACACTTTTTTAGAATGATTATCTTTCTTCAAGAATCAATAATCTTTGATATAATGCTCTCTTTTATGACAATGTTAACACATTTTTGTCTCTTTTTTCCTTTCTTTACGTCCATCGAGGATATGACTTTTCTTTTACCTTTGGCAACATTTCTTTCATCAATATGATTCACCTTAAAATTGTGAGAAAAATACACTACCTCACATTTTTTATTTTCCTCTTCTATATGTAGATGCCTTAGTAATTTCTCAATAATGAAATCTTCAGCAAAGTGTAGAAGTTTCTTTATATAATCATTCCAAGTTGAAGGTAATTTTAAATTAATTGCTCTAACTTATAATGATTTTGGAACTATCACTTATAGATCAAGAAACCTACTAATTAAGATTTGTAGCTCTTGAACTTGATCCATGATAGGTACATCATTAACCATATTAAGCTCAAAATATTTTAATACAATAAATTTATCGATACTTTATCGTTTATTATTATATTTTTCCTCCAAAGATCTCCAAATCTCCACTGATAATTGTATCGATGTGTATGAATCATAGATTCTATCTAACAAGGTGTTGAGAATGTGGCCTCGACATGTAAAGACATCCTCTTCACCCTTCTTCTTCAACTAAGCAACCTTGTCTTTTCTTTATCTATGGCATCCTCAAGAGTGTCTGGAATTGGTGTAGTATTTGGATCCAGTACATAAGCAAGGTTAAGTACCGAAAGGAGAAACATCATTTTATCTTTCCATCGATTAAAATTGGTGCCATCAAATCGATCTAAGTTGACAAACTCTTGATTCGTAACTTTGAAAGTAGCACTTTGATCTTGAGCTATTTTGAGAATATCTCTCTAAAATTGTTATAAAACAATATTATAGATTATCAAGATTACTATACGATAAGGTACTTCAAGACACGATTAGGTCGTTATCTTTAGAGAGATATTCACCCTTATATGTAGTTGCTAAAGGGTTGATGACAATACTCTCCTAGGATACAATAAAACTTTTGTGAATTTCTTGATTAATAATATTAAGAAATTCTCTAACACTCTTATAACTTAGAAATATTTTAAGCTTTTAAGATACTATTTTCAATCATACTTCACAAAGTCATATAGAGGTCTATTTATACTTAGTAGGGGAGCCTCTTTAATAAATAGGTGCATTAAAAAAATCATTTATTCATTGAATACAAATAAATATATTCATCCCTTTGTTCATTGAATATGATATATTCACTCATCCATTTATTCATTACAATCAATAAACATGCATCCACCCTTTAGTTATCAATACATATATACAAACTTCTTTTAAAGTTTATTTATTGGATAAACCAATACAACTTTTAAAGTTGTGAATTATATAACAATAATCTCCAGACAATCAAGCTCAGTTGATCAATTAGGATCGGTTAAAATGATTATAGCAAGCAATCTTATATCCAGATCGATTAATTAGCTACATCTAGTCAATCATCTTATTTATAGGACTTAATTAAAAAGTTCAACAAATTAACCCTCTAATCAACATATGATAAAAGGCATAACTCAAGAATGTGTGGACAATGTAATTAAAGCAACTGCTTAATGAGGAATCTCATTGATATTACCAATGCACTAATGATACGTGGTCGCATTTCATTGATCTAAAAACACACCAATTCGCATGCTTGACACCTATATATATTGAGAGGTATTTATTCTTCAAATCATCTTCACTATATTATTGAAATTCTACTTAAACACTTACTGTCGAAACATGCTTGGCAAGCCACTTACAGGTCACTTCTTAACTCTTCTTTGTTTTGCCAATTAACTTCACTAGAAAGGAGAGATTAAATTAAATTTTTGTAATTTAAAAAATTGAATCTTTATATTTATTTTTTATTTTTAATTGGATGTTTTCTGTTATTTTTCTGTTAAATTTTGTTAGCAATTAACATATTGGGATAATACTATTTTAAAGTAGCTTAACAATTATTGATATAAAATTTCTATATAATTTCTATTTATATTTAAGTCATAAATAATTGAAATAAAATTATGATATTTTATGATATTATTTTATTTTTAAAAGAAAATGATGACTTTATTATCTCTCATTCCATAAATCGCTAATAGATCATTATTTATACGAATCAATTACTAACAAAATTTAATAAAAAAAGAAAGTAAATATCTAATTAGAAATAAAAAATAATTATAAGGATTTAATTTAAATGATTTAATTAGAAAATAAATTAAATTACAGAAAACAATAGATTGATTTAACAAAAAATATATATATTTCCATTTCCCATTTTCTATCCAAATCAATTTATGATAATTCCCTCCACTCCTAAACCTTTCATTTTCCCATTTTGAATTTTGTATCTCAGCATATCTTCATTAATAATAATAATAACAATAATAAAAAAATAATAAAATAAAAATAAGACAGTAAAATTTTCTTATAACGAGGTCCCATTTTTTACGGTGATGGACCACAAGGCTGAGCCAAGGATTAGAATTAGAGCTGCGTGACAAAATGGGTTGACTGTGTCCAGAGGACAAAAGTTAAACAAACCGCCCACCGTGGGGCTCGAACCCACGACCACAAGGTTAAGAGCCTTGCGCTCTACCGACTGAGCTAGACGGGCTATTTTTAGGATGACTTTGTGCTTATTATATTTGTTGATAGTTACACAAGCTCAACTATGTCGTAAGGATTGGAGGGGAAAAGGTGGAGTAGAGATACCACATGGGTTTTGTACTTTGCATCACATGTGGCATGGAGATTTTAATATCCATTAAAAGAAAGATCCTTATTCTATTAAAAATAAATAAATCCAAAAGCATATATAAAAATTTATTTTTAAAAAACTCATTTTTTATTATTATGCTCATATATTTTATAATAAAATAATAATTTTTAGTTACTCCTGAAATATATTAAAGGCTTTTTCCTATCTCGTAAATCCACCCAAGACATTTTAGTTGCGTTACAAGGAGATCAAAAATATTTTATATTTATTTCTTTAAACATGAAAAAATACTAAAAAAGAAAAGAGAAGACAAAGAACTGGTTACTTAAGGATTTATAATTCACAAGTTCCTCAAATGGAATGGGGCATGTCTTGCACGTACGTGTTCAAATATCACATGCTTTTAGTTAACCATTAAATTTACTATTTTAGAAGACATTACATAAATTTTTTCCTTTTAAATTTTATGTTTATATCCATCATTCTGCAATAAAAAAAGGCTCTTACTTTAAAGGTTCCTTTGTTTAAGAGAACACTTTTTCATGAAAACTGTTATTTTAAATTTTTTATATTTGGACAAAAAAGTTAATCAAAGAAAATTTTGATCAGTAAGAAATGTGAATATACTTAAAAGAAAATTATCCTTTTTAATTAAAAAATATCATTTTTTTAATAATTATCCCAACACACAGAAATATTTGTAGGTGACATTACTTTCACCGTTTTACGCCTCTTTTGACATAAAAAATGTTCTGTAAAAAAAATATTGATTTTATATCATATAAAATCATTTAATGATTTATATAATATGAATGATTTTTTTTTTTCGAAGTGGTTTTCATGTGTAAGGAGGATTCATCTAATCGTTTTATATAGTACTCCTCAATCTTGACCGCAAAAGACGAAGTAGTCAACTTGCAATTGAACTCGAAGAATCTATCTCATCCATAATGACAGTCTTGCACAAGTACAACCCAACACTTGGGTCCTATAAAAAGGGATTGATAGAAGAATAAATTACCAAAATTGTTTTCTTGAAGATGGGAGTTAAATCAAATTTACCTAGATGTTGCAGTTGCGTCCACTATATAAATGTTTTGCTATGGTGGGCCCTAAATTTTTTTTTTTAGATTTTTATAAAATTCTAATGCAAAATTCATAAAACAAGTCATTTTTAAATAAAATCTTTTAATTTTTTTATAAAAAATTGTAAGTATGTATTCTATGTAATAAATATACAAAAAATAGTTATCATTCCATTATTCAAAGTTACAATCCAAAAAATTTCAAAAAATTTTAAATTTTTCTATAAAAAATTTTAAATTTTTAATGAAAAAGCTATAAGAGTATCTATCCTTTTTTTCAAGGATGTACTAAAGCATAATCGTGTGTGTATACTTGTTGATACAAAGACAAGTCCAAAAGGAAAAGGTATGACATAGGATGATATAAAGTCTAGTATAGTCTCCTCCTCAATCACCTATCTTTTCCCAAAATTATTAAGATCCAGAGTTTTCATGATAGCACAACCTTCAGGAACTCAAGAAAAACCTTGTAGGATAGATATAAAGAGAAAAATATCCTCGAAAGAACTTAGTTCTTAGAAAAATATCAAGGAATTGAGAAAAAAGAGATATATGACAAATGGATGAATTTCATCAAGGAATTCAAGACAAATGTTCCCTTCTTTGATTAGTTTGAAGTTTATACTAAGGGAAAATAAATAAATTATCTTTTTGGTAAGTCAATTAGTATTAACACTAGGACAACCCAAATTTGGACAACTTCTAAAGGAGATAAGCTAGTTTCTAAACTTCCACCTCCAAAATCTTTTGTTATAGAAACAAAAGATTCTAAGAATGTAGCAATAGCTTCTCCTTTTAAGATAAAGGATCCAAATGAGTCTGTTTTTTTAAGAGATATACAATCTTTGATGGAATAAAATAACTACACTAACAAATACCTTCGAACTTTAAGATAGCAAATCCTTAGTGAACCTATTCAAATAGAAGAAACTTCTAGTCAAGTAGTACCCCTAAGCAAATAGAACAACCTTTGTTCAAACCTGATGAAATCCTTTCGAATAAGCATAAACAGCTTAATAGGTCTCATAGGTTAGATTTATCAAATAGAATAGAAATAGCCAAATTAATTAAATGATCGAAGAATTAGATCAAAAATTAGGAAAAACTATGATTATTCTTGAGTCACCCTTAGGAGATAGTTCTAGTAGAAATTTACAAGCTTTAGATAAAGCTTCAGAAATATCTTTTGAAATAGCCATTAAGGATGAGAAGCTTAAGGTAGAAACTCTTAATACCTTAGTATCTTGGAACCCCGACAACCAAATTTCCAAAATACTATAAAACCTCAAATAACCTTTATATAAAATTCTTATAACGGGAATAAAATTTATAAATGGAACATAGATAATAAATTTGAGTATGAAATAATCTCATTACTCTAACAAATGACCATGGTTAGCATAGTTTACCAAACTATGCATGGATGTGACAACATAGGCTATCGTTCTTGGCCAACTTAAAGGTTGGTGAGATGATCATCTTACCAACTCAAAAAGACAAAAAAATCCATAATGCTTTCAAATCAGATAGTCAAGGAGAATAAGTATTAGGATCAGATGGTAAACCCATTCTTGATGTTGTATACCTTGATCTATACAATAACCAAATACTTCATAGAAGATCTCAAGCTATGGAAGGACAAATCAGCAAA
Organism: Saraca asoca; assembly: GCA_026873985.1. Lineage (NCBI taxonomy): Eukaryota > Viridiplantae > Streptophyta > Magnoliopsida > Fabales > Fabaceae > Saraca > Saraca asoca. The sequence goes on along the minus strand of JANHAO010008005.1, from coordinate 11,966 downwards.
ATTACTTTCAAATATTATGTGTAAAACCTTAAGCAACTTTAGATGGTATAAGGATACTGTTGACGATGAAATTTGGTTCGTACAGAGAACCCAAATCTCAACCAACAGAGATGATTGGCGAACCCCAAACCGAAACCTGGTGAAGAAATCTGAGAAAGAAGAAGAAGAAGAATAGTGGGCAGTAGAGTTTTTTAACGTGACTTGGCCAAATCTGGGTTGCACCAGACCTTACATTCATAGTTGATCTTATTGCTGGGAAAATACTTGCTGTGTACATAGTTTTACAATAGTTTCTTTCTAATGAGCTCTCTAGTTCTCTACTCCCAGAGCTCTCTTTTACAATGAGTTCCTCTTCTTTTCTCTATTACACAGAGTCCTATATACATAAAGGCTAATCCTACAATTCAGCTCTTGTAGGCTTTCCATCAATCAACCCCTGTTGACTGTCTCCTTCTCGATTTGTGTGCTCAGCTAGCCTTGATTGAGAATGGCTACCTTCTATGGATTGGGCTCCCATCAGCTGGGCCTTTTGCTAACCCATCCGAAAAATGCATATAACACAAGCCCCCCAACTCACAGTGCACTTTGCGGACTGGGAGTTAGATTTGTGCTGGCAAAAGCTCGATATGTCATGCTGAGATAAATTCCTACAAATCAGAGCTTAAAAGATTTAAGTAGAATGAATGTCCGATGAGTCAATTAACTTCAGTAGCAAATATTAATAAATCATATGATTTAGCATAAATGGGCTTTCAGTCAGAAAATCATGATTTAAAAACATATGTCATATTGAATGACCAAGGAGGCCTCTCAGATGCATGATGAGCAGGGTGTTTGGAGTGTCGTGGGGTTCCCTTCTGGGGTTCCCAATGGAGTTCGACCCAGTGGAGTTCGACCCTGACATAGTTTTGCTTTAGAAAAACACCTCGTCGGGAGATCTTGTTCCCTAAGGTATTGTCCCATTTTTGGCAATCGCCTTGGGATTTTGTCCTCTCAGACCCTATCGGGCATACCTTGATCGTCAGGTGAGGGTCCTCGTTTTGGCATAAGTTTAGGTGTTTATCGGGCGCATCTGTGCAATCTACCTGGACACCTAGTAGTGCAACTTTAGCTTTGAAAGAGAGGGAGTAGAAAACCAGTTGTAATAAAATGTTTAATACTGGGATAAGAAATTGCATTCAGCTCGTTCAAGTAAACAAGGAATAAGAACTTAGCTTTGTTCAAGTGTGAGCTATAATATTGTTGGAGCTGGAATGACAAGCCTCCCACTCTGGGTTTTTGTTCAGCTCGATATTAACCTCAAAGGATAGAAGGCACGAACTCAAGGTCATTGAAGTGCTCCTGCTATATGGCGAGGTGCAAGCTGAAAGTCACTGCTATTTCTTATCCAAAATTGGACCCAGCCTCAATACATGGTTGTCATGCACTGGGCTGTTGTCAAGTTGTGTTATTGCATGAGAAATGCACGAGCTCCACACCAAACACAGGATTCCATGACCACTGGACAAGCATGGCCTCCTCATGATAATAACAACTCATCCTTACGCCCACGTGCAAAACCAAGTCTGAAATGACGCTGTCGATATGAGCTCATTATGGAGGTGTTCTTGTTGCATGCTTATTGTAGTTCAAAGGCAACATAAAGCCGCAACTAATTCAAGGAAATTGGGAAGCATCGTATGGACTGCATGAGATTCTCTCAGCTAATACATATTTGGACATGTGAAGGCTTGCATGAAGACTTCATGAGGTTACCGTATGAAGGCCATAGCTCGGCCTGTCTTGGCCGCTTAAATCTTCGTGCATGCAAGCTATCTCAGCTGCATAAAGCTACATGGACACAGGTCACATTTTGGCCATGCGACTCTGTGGAAGAGAGTTGTGCGGATTTGGCTCACCGTAGAGGAAAATTGCTCGCCACACATACTTCGGCTCACTACATGCACCTCATGAGTTCGAAATGAGCCTTCCTTCACACAAGTTCGAAACCAACCTCAAATCGTTGAATGCCGAGAGTTCATCAAAGACTTGTGCAAGGCTAACACCACACTGATGTTCCCAGACACTTCGTATGTGGACGAACCCAACGGAGATGTCTAGCCTCCAATTTTCATTCAAGCAACACACGGTCACCACCAAAAGATATTTCAGTTTCCTTATACCTGCATGTTGTGAACTTTAAACTATGTTGGGTGGCTGTAAGCTTGGCTGGCTTTGAACTACTGCTAGGTATCTGTGAGCTTGGCGTCGAAGCGAGCTACAGCTAGATGTGAGCTCGTGACCTCGCACGCCATTGCATGGCCAAGCTTGAGCTCGTCACATGACTTCCTCACTATATGAGTGTGCTATCGAGGTAAGTTCTACATGGTTGTGTGTGAGCTCATCTCTAAATTCACAGTGATGTGAACTCATTGCTGTTTGGACTGCGAAGATCGGGCTCGCAGTTGGAAGCTTGTTATTGCGTGAATTACAAAGGGCTGAGCTTGTCCTCGTGCGCATGGACTGCGAGCCCGACGTGGAAATGAACTGCTACTGAGCGTGAGCTCATCCTCGTGTGAGCTGCTGCATGGGCTGAGTTTGTGGATGATAGCTCTTCACTGTAGGAATCGATGTGTCGCAAGTCTACTTGCCTTGTCACTGAACCCAACTCTTGGATGGCTGGTAGACTGAAGCTCGCCATGAGACTTCCTTGTTACACAAGCTCACTGCCGAATGAAGTCCTGCATGGTTGAGTTTTTTAACGGAGATGATTCGTTGAACCCTAAACCACAACCTAGTGAAGAAATCTGAGAAAGAAGAAGAAGAAGAATAGTGGGCAGCAAAGTTTTTTAACGTGGTTCAGCCAAATCCGGGTGGCACCAGACCCTATGTCCACGGTTGATCTTATTGCTAGGAAAATACTTGTTGTGTACATAGTTTTACAGGAGTTTCTCTTTAATGAGCTCTTTGGCTCTCTACTCCTAGAGCTCTCTTTTACAATGAGTTCCTCTTCTCTTCTCCATTACACAGAGTCCTATATACATAAAGGTTAATTCTGTAATTCAGCTCTTACAGGCTCTTCGTCAATCAGCCCCTACTAACTGTCTCCTTCTTGGTTTGTGTGCTCAGCTAACCTTGGTTGAGAATGGCTTTCTTCTGTGGACTGGGATCCCATCAGCTAGGCCTTTTACCAGCCCATCCGAAAAATACATATAACAGATACCTTCTTTAAGCAAACATACTCTAAGTTTGATAGTAATTAGCCTTTTTAGAAAGAGAAATTTCCAGCCAGACTCCCTTTATCTTTTGGAGACAAGATTAAAGAGAAAATTGGGAATAAATTCAATGGGATTATCCTATATGAACAGCTTACTTATGGATAACTTGTTACTTATGTCTAAAAAGTAGCCCTTAAAATCTACTAAGAAGACCACAGGTAGTTAGTCAAAGAAAGAGCCTTTAATTGTAAAGAGTTAAGATCTTTCTATGAGTAATTTAGTTTTACCTACCCAAAAACCTACAAGGCAAGGCATAAATGAAGGGAAAGATAGGTAGAAGCTAACCCAAGACCTCAAATCCATAGGAGTAAAACCACTGACAAGGTTTTTGGAAAAAAAACCTAGGTACACTCTTCCACCAAATATATACAAATGACCAGTCTATTTTAGATATAATAGGCTAGGTCACAGTCAAATATTGTAGATTAAATAAAATAAATCAAAAGGATAAACTAACAATTGGTTGAAAATAAAATCAATCAAATAAACTATTTTTTTGAAGAAATAACCTTTAAAAGGATAGACTAACAATTGGTCACTCCAATTGTTCAAAATAAAATAAAAATTTTAGAAAATAAAATACAAAGTCAAATATATTCTGAAATGCCTAATACATTTTGGAAAAGAAAACAACATATGATAGATTTACTATATGAAAAAGACTTTCTTGAGAGTCAAATACCAACCAAAGCTTGTTCTATTCATATGAATTAAGAACTTTTGGACTATTGTTAAAAAAAAAAAAAATCAATGAGCTCTTAGCCAAAGGGATTATCAAAAAGTCCAAAAGCCCTTAATCCTATTTTGCTCTTTATATTAATAAAAATGTAGAAATCAAACGAAGAACTCCAAGGCTTATAATTGATTACAAACCTTTAAATAATGCTCTTCAATGTATTAAGTATCATATCCTAAACAAAAAGGATTTATTAAATTGCTTGCATTCTACAAAAATATTTTCTAAATTTGACATGAAATTTGGATTTTGACAAATTCAAATGAAACCTGAGGATAGGTACAAAACTGCATTTACAGTCCCATTCAAACAATATGAATGGAATGTAATCCTATTTGGATTGAAAAATGCCTCCTTAGAATTTCAAAGGATTATAAATAATATTTACAATCCTTTTACAAATTTTATCATTGTTTACGTCGATGATGTTTCGGTCTTTTCACAAAATGTAGACCAACATTTCAAACACTTGAACATTTTCCTGGAAACTACCCAGAAAAAATGGTTTAGCGATTTTAAAGAAAAAGATTTATCTTTTTTAAACAGAAATATGGTTTCTTGGTTATTATATTTTCTAAGGAACTATTACCCCAATAGAAAGAGCAATTCAGTTTGTTGAAAAGTTTCCTGATCAAATTATTGACAAAACTTAACTTTAAAGATTTCTTCTATGCTTAAATTACATCTGGGATTTCTTTCCAAATTTATTGAATGTTATTCAACCTTTGTATGATTGATTGAAAAAATCTTTGCCTCCATGAACAAATTTATATATAAATATTGTTGAAAGAGTCAAATATCAAGTCAAATGTTTGCCATATTTGCATCTTAGTAATCCATCAACCTATAAGATTGTAGAGATTGATACTTCAAATCTAGGATATGATGGCATCCTAAAACAAATTCAAAACGGTATGGAGCATGTAGTTGCATTCACATCCAAGCATTGGAATCCTACCCAACAAAATTATTCAATTGTTAGAAAAGAAATTTTATCAATAGTTTTATGCATTCAAAAATTTCAAAGTGATTTGTTAAGTCAAAAATTTACAATTAGGGTAGATTGCCAATCTATCAAAGATATTTTACAAAATTATGTTAATAATTTAGCATCTAAACAAAATTTTTGCAAGATGGCAAGCCATGTTATCTATTTTTTATTTCAAAATTGAATTTATAAAAGGCACTTCAAATTCTCTTCCTGATTTTTTCACTTGCAAATTTTTGCAGGGAAAAATGCTAAAGAAGGAGTGTTATGGGTAAAAATCAGCTTTGAGGAATGAGCCAACAAGGGCCCAACAAACACCAAGATTGTCTAGCTCATTGAAGACGTCCAGCGGACATCACCTCACACATCGCTAAAAGGTGATGTAGCGACAACACAGGAAGCTTGTTGAACGACCATACCATTTGAGCTCGCAGCAGTCCGGAGCTCACTAAGTGAGGTCCAATAGCGACCCCCCAAATCGAGAATCTCTTTCGAGGAGGAAAACACTTCATCTAGTAAAGACTTCGGTAAGGCCTAGTGTTAAACAGACTTATGCTAACTTACAGCTAACAAAAGGGGCCCACCCTACAGAAAGCAGTCTGCAACAGCCAAATTATAGGATCTCCTCTGTCTTTTACATTTATTTCTTGATGTAACAGAACTGTAGCTTGTAATCATTACATGTAACCTCTCCTTCCTCTATAAATAGGATCTTATTGTTAGAAGAGAAGGAGGCCAGGGGAAAAAAGAGAATAGTAAGCAGACACTTTGTAAACACTTTCCAGTATAATAAAACTTCACCGTGGACGTAGGATTCGGTACCACCTAGATTTAGCCGAATCACGTTAAAACGCTGCCCTATTCCATCCTTCTTCTTCTCCCCCCGGTACTCACACTTCAGAAGATAGCTTCGGGTCCAAAGAATTCATCTCCATTGGCTGGAGTTTGGGCTCTCCACATAAACCAAATTCCAAAGTCAACAAGGAGCAAGATAAAACTAAGAGTCTACCCCCAAACTCAAAGAAAATTTTAAACATCCAGAGTCCACCATCAGATTTTGCTTCAAAATCAAATGCCCCACTGGCATCCAAGTCTAAAGATAAAAGCAAACAAGTGGTCTCTTCCACTCAAATTTCTTCCAAACCAATTAGTTCGCTCTCCCCACTGGAGATGGACTTACCAATAGGATAATGTATTTGTTTTTCCTTAGCATAAACTTTAAACCAATTGAAGAAGGGAACATTTGTCTTGAATTCCTTGATAAAATTCATCCATTTATCATGTATTTCTTTCTTGTCAGCTCCTTAGTATTTTTCTAAAAATCAAGTTCTTTCGAGGATATTTTCCTCTAAATAGAAGTCTTCTATATCTACCTTGAAAGGTTTTTCCTGAGTTCCTAAAGGTTATCCTATCATGGAAACTCTGAGTCTTGGTAATTTTGGGAAAAGATAGGTGATTGAGGGGGGAGACTATACTAAACTCTGTATCATCCTCTATCTTACCTTTCCCTTTTTGGAGTTGTCTTTATATAGATAGGCTTTGGATTTAATTTTGAAAGATCTTTCCTAGAAAGAATAACAAACTCTTCTTGTGAAAGATCAACATTTAGAAAACTTTCTTTAGTTTTCACAACGTATATTGATCTATTAAAGAAATGTGAATTAGATTTGTAAAGCTCTTTATTTTGTATCCTGGATATTTCTTAGTCATCAATCTACTGATTAATGTTTTCAAAATCAATTTCTTATTTAAAAAGATCATCTTTAAATTTTATGTTTTATGAAGTATTTGAAGAAGATACAAAAAAGAAAAATTTGGAGGGAAGTGATATAAATATATTTGTAACAATAACAAAAAATAAAAATACAAATAAGCAACAAGTATGCAAAAATTAAACTTTGTCCCATTGGACCAATATCATAGCTTTCAGGTACTAAAAAAATAAACATATGAACTACAAATTATAATTGTTAAATGAATTAGATATTGAGATCTCAACATGAAGCTTTTCTTTGAATATAATTTAGCCTTGACTTACGATATTCATGGGAGTAAGGGAGGTAAGAACTGCCCTTTTCTTAACTTAACTTAAATGGAGACTTACACTTCTTGACGAACCCATGTTTTCACAGCGAGCTAATAGTAGATATCCAAATTATTTTCATGTTCAAGCATTAGCATAAATTTCATAAAACAATAGTAATTTCTAGTTCATCTTGCTATCCTTTCTTTCTCTAGTCTCTGATATCAGAGATTGCATAAGAAGCCCATAAAAGAGAAAAAGAAAAGCTAAGAAAGAAGTAAGAATTGTAGTAGGACTATTAAATGTGAAATAAATAGATGTAAGATTTTATTTATTTGAAAAAAAGCAATAGATAGCTCTAAGTGGTGCAAGAGAAAGGAAGAAGCCTATAAAAGAGAAAAAAAAAAGCTAAGAAAGAAGTAAGGACCGTAGCAAGACTATTAAATGTAGAACAAATAGATGCAAGATTTTCTTTATTTGAAAAAAAGCTTACAATTTAAGCAATACTCCAAATAGCTTTAGGTAGTGCTGGGGAAAAGGTAGGTAGAATATGCCCTTGTATATGGGATTTGCAAACTATCTATAGGAAAATTGAAAAAGTTTACTATTTGCTATAGTATATCGCTATAGTATAAAGTTGCTACAATGTACCACTACAGTGTACAGTTGATGACCTCGTGCTGCTATAGTAACCAATCTTGATTAGAAATATTTTCTTTGTCAAAAGATGTTGGGAATATCTTTTGACTATTTTATAAAAGATGATGGAGCCAAAAGATCCTTCATCTTGTTGTGCCAACACTTTATTTGAATTTTATTTGGCTGAAATGTCATCTCCATTTCATTTGAATCTTCATTTAGGCAAAACCTTAGTCTTAGTCTAAAAGGCCAAAGTAATCATTCTCATTTGATTGAGCATAATCCTTAGGTTTTGTTGAACTGGATGAGCTGGAATTTGCTAATGTTCTTTTAAGTTGAAGGAGAATCTCTTGTAGTTTTTTTACATAATCCTTCTTTGTTGAAGTTATGGCTAAAACAGTAGCAATATTTGATTTATCTTATAGGAATCAGCTCCATCCTGCCCTTATGTTTTTATGATAATAAGGATATTTCCACCATCCTCTGTTCCAAAATTTTTCCTTAATTGTACCTATGGCATTTCTCTTTCTATCAGCATGCTGCCAATATGGCATTACTAAGAAGTTGCTAAGTTGATATTGCATAATATATTTATGGATGGAACAATGGAAACTGCACCAGTGTCTTATTGATAACTAATATCTTTAGCTAGATATGGATAACCATGTAATACGATACAATTAAGGGCTGTTAAGGTCTTGATAGCATTTTGGTTTATCCTATCATGGGAGAAAGCAAAACACTAACATAGATCATAAGAATTAACATTAACTTAGCTTAGATAGACTCAATGGTCCGTAACAACATAATTTGCCCTTTAAGGCATCTGAATTAAGAAAATTAGTGTTAAGTCACAAATTAAATGTCGCGGGTGCACTTACTCACCAATCACGAAAGAGATTTTGAACTTTTAGGAGAACTTCATCAGTTCCCAGACAACAAGAAAGAGTAATTAAATTTCATAATTACTTCTTAAAGTAAATTGAACATTTACATTACTTGATGCCTTAATATGTCAAACAATTTGTAAGACTGAGCCATTTATAGCACGAAACTTTCAGATGTTCTTCCTTGATGATGTTAAAACCATAACCCTTGTGAGAGAGGCTGCAAATGATGAGGCCATGGTCATGCCAAATGCTAGGGACAATATAGACAACGAAGAACAAAATAGCTAGAATTATAGATGCGTAATAATAGGCATTGTATTTGTTTATTCTATTTATTTGTTTCAATATTAAATATTGATCATTAGTTATATTTAATTTTAATTTTACTACTTGTTAGAATTATATGTCTACTTGTCTTTTTAAAGTCTCTAATTTGTCTTTCTATAGGCTAAGATCTCCTATGAAGTATTTGGTTATTGTATAAATCAAGGTGTTTACAACATCAAGAATGGGTCTATTGCCTAATCTTAACACTATTTCTCTTTGACTATCAGATTTCAAAGCATTATGGATTTCTTGTTTTTCTAAGTTGGTGAGGTGATCATCCCACCAAACTTTGAGTTATCCAGTAAATTCGGTTACAAAGACATGAACGACAGCTGTATCATCACATCCATCAATAGTTTGGTAGGTTGTACTAACCATGATCATTTGCTAAAGTACTTGGATTCTTTCATACTTAAATTTGTCATCCATGTTCCATTCATAGATGTTATTCCAGTTATAGGAAATTTCTATAAAGGTTATTTAAGGTTCTATAGTATTCTAGAAATTTAGTTTTCTGGGTCTTTGAGGTGCTAAGGTATTGATGGTTTCTACCTTAAGCTTTTCATTTTTAGAGGCTATTTTTGAAGCTTTATCTAAAGCTTGTCCATTTCTACCAGAACTATCTCCTAAGGGTGACTTAGGGATAACCATAATTTTTCCTAATTTTTTATCTAATTCCTCAATCATTTGACTTATTTTGGCTATTTCTATCCTATTTAATAGGTCTAACCTATGAGACCTATTAAACTATTTTTGCTTATCAAACATAATCTTATAAGGCTTGAACAAAGGTTGTTCTATTTGTTTAGGAGTACTACTTGAGCTAGAAGTTTCTCCTATTGGGCAGGTTTACTAAGGATTTATTGTCCTAAAGTTTTAACGTATTTGTTGGTGTAGTTATTTTGTTCCATCAAAGATTGTATATCTCTTAAAGAAACAGACTCATTTAGGTCCTTTATCTTAAAAGGAGAAGCTATTGCTAGATTTCTAAGGTCTTTTGTTTCTATAACAAAATATTTTAGAAGTGCAAGTTCAAATACTACCTTATCTCCTTTAGAAGTTGTCCAGGTTTGGGTTGTCCTAGTGATAACATTAACTGACTCACCAAAAGGATGATTTATTTGTTTTCCCTTTGTATAAACTTCAAACCAATCGAAGAAGGAAACGTTTGTCTTGAATTCCTTGATAAAATTTACCCATTTGTCATGTATTTCTTTTTTCTTAGTTCCTTGGTATTTGCCTAAGAACTAAGCTCTTTCAAGGATATTTTCCTTTGAACAGAAGTCTCCTTTCAAGGCTTCTATATCTACCCAGAAGGGTTTTTCCTGAGTTCCTGAAGGTTGTCCTATCATGGAAACTCTGGGTGTTGATAATTTTGGGAAAAGATAGGTGATTGAGGGGGGTGACTATACTAAACTCTATATCATCCTCTATCTTACCTTTCCCTTTTGGAATTGTCTTGGTATAGATAGGTTTTAGAATTCTTGAGGTATTTTCTAGACCTCTAAAAGTAACTGCTAAAAAGATCATTTTTAAGCTTCTCAGATCAACTGACATGATTGAGTTTGTAGAAGTTGAATGTCTAGGTAGATTCAAAGTTTCTTTTTTAGAAACTCTAGATCTAAGAGAAATAAAAGAACCATCTTCTATTTCAGTTATCTTAGGATATCCTATTTTAGATCTACTCCTATCAAAGTAGAGATCTACTTGTCCTGAAGTATGTTAAATAATCCTAAAGATTTGGGGATCTTGTATCTTAGAAGGAACTATCCTAGGGAGAGACCCATTGGTTGGAAATGTTATCTCATTTCATGTTGCTTCTAAAGGTATTTGAAGACTTGCTCTATTTGTGTTAGTTAACCAAAAGTCTATTTGGCCTTTTTTTGTTAGATTTTAAAATTTTTGAATTTTGAGAGTTGTACAACTTATATTAAATTCTATAGGTTACTACTACAGGGATTGATTTGGGTGCCATATTGTATCTAAAGAGTTTGGTATTTAACATTAAGATTTTTTCCCTATGTGTCTCTCTAAGACAGATAAAAAATATCATGGAAACAATTGAAGTGTATTGATCCTTGTGATGCACTAGTTTCTACTGCTTCTATCAAGCAGTCATTAAAATTTAAGTGCCTAGCATCTCTAAGACATAGTAAAATAGCAATATTTAAACCTAATCTAGTCATAGGTTTTACAACTACCTATACACAACCAAGATATCAAAAGTTGAATTTTTGGTTAAGTTTTGAAATATCTTTTCTAGAAAAAATAAAAAATTCTTCCTGTGAGGGATCAACATTTAGAAAGCTTTCTTCAGTTTTCACAACTTATGTTGATCTATTGAAAAAATTTGAATCAAATTTGTAAAGCTCTTTATTTGGTATCCTAGGCATTTCCTGGTCATCAATCTGCTAATTTATGTTTTCGAAATCAATTTGTTCTTTGAAAATAAATCTGGAATCGTCTTTAAATTTGATTTTTGATGAAGTATCTAAAAAAGATCCAGAAAAGGAAAATTTGGATGAAAGTGATCTAAACCTATGCGTAGAATGTAAGCAACAACAATAACAAAAAATAAAAATACAGATAAACGACAAGTATGCAAAAATTAAACTTTTCCCCTTGGATTGATATCATAGCTTTCGAGTACTAAAAAGATAAATCATATGAACTATAACTTATAGTTGCTAAATAAATTACATACTAAGATCTCAACATGAAACATTTCTCTGGATATAACTCAGCCTTGTCTTACAATATTCATGGGAGCACGGGAAAGGAGAATTGCCCTTTTCTCAACTTAACTCAAACAAGGATTTACACTCCTTGACGAACCCATGTTTTCACAGCAAGCTATCAAAATATATCCTGATTATTTTCAAGGTCAAACATTAGTATAAACTTCATAAGACAACAGTAATTTTTAATTCTTCTTGCTATCCTTACTTCCCTAGGCTATGATACTAGAGACTGCAAAAAAAAGGCCCCAAAAGAGAAAAAATTATTAGAAAAAAATAAGGATTGCAGCAGGATTACAAATAATATGAAAAATAAATATAAAACTTTATTAATTTGAAAGTTAGCTTTCATATATATATATATATAT
>JANHAO010008004.1:0-19722 GCA_026873985.1 Saraca asoca | reverse complement strand
TCTGGTATTGTATTACTTACCTCTTTTCTACTATTGTTTCTTTCTTTTAAGATTTCTAGGGATTTAGAAATCTTGTATAGGTTAGTAAGAACCTATGAATCTTATGTTTTTCCTTAGGTTTAGAAGAGCCTGTGTAAATTATTCTAGGTTAGCAAGATACCTATTAAATTCTTGTGTAATTGTTGAAAAGACTGGCATTTCAAGAGCTTGCCAATCCTGATAGTTTTTGTTTTAATTTTAGAGGTCTTTCGGTTAAGAAAGATCAAGTGGAGTAGACTAGAATTGTGATTTCAATTCAAGTTGAACCACTTTAAAAACTTGTGCCTTAATATTTCTTTCCTATATCTGCACTATATTATTTTTGTTATCAATTTTCAATATTTACCAATTTAATATTACTGGTTATCAATTTCTGATTATTACATTAAAAAGAAGAGATTAAAATAAAACAAAGGTGTATGCATTTCTCCAATGAGTAAAGGGCAAAATCTTATGTTTAATTACTTTCTGCAATATAAATTCTGGCCACTACACTTTTAAGGACCTGGCAAGTGTAAATATCATTAGTACCTCTATGCAAATGGTGTCACCATAACTTAAAGGTGAAAACTACAATAGTGATCTTAAGGTCTTACACCAGGTAATTTAGTTCCTCTTCTTTAATTTCATTGAGGCATAGGTATATGCACCCTAATCTCACTTGAGACACATCACAATACATCATACGCAAGTGTAAGTTATCCAACAAAGCCAATATAGGCTTGGTGCCAAGAAAGTCTTATTAGTATAGATGCTTAAGAGGCAATCAGCTATAATGACATAGAAACTACATATCTTAGCATATTTAATAAACATGATGTTTTGGCCTCTTTGTCAATTTACTTTTAATATATATATGTATATTTTGATATATGTGTGCTATATAAGATAAAGTCCTTCAAATACAACTGTGTATGAATTAATTACAATTAGGATTGCAATTATGAGATAATTTATACATATAATTGTATTTTTAAATATCCCTAATTGTTGATGTTAGCCTAGGTTACCCTAGCTACACATATTCCTTAGTTTTGATATTGAAAAACAATTTGTTGATGTTAGAATTTGGCTCATGCGAAGAGCTTCAGATTTTGGCCAACTGGAGGACTTTAAGGATCCAATACTGCTTCTGAAGTGCAGAAGAAGATGGACCCATAGGAAGAAGGGATGGAGAGACAGTGAGTTTTACATGGTTTAGCTAAATCTAAGCGGTATCGGACCCTACATCCATGACAGAGATTTTATTATTGTATTGAGGAGTGATTTTAGCAGAGTTCCTACTTACAGAGTTTTAGCCTCTTCGCCCTCTTCTAATAATGCAATTCTATTTATAGAGGAAGGAGGAGTTACATGCATTAATTATAAGCTACAGTTATATTACATCGAAATATAAATGGAAAAGATAGTAAAAGGCTACAATTCAGCTACTGCAGAATGTAGGCTACGGGGTGGGCCCCCTTGGTGCACTATAGACTGTGTCTGTCTATGTCCATTGCTTGGTATAGCTATGCCAAGCGAGGTGCTGGGTATCGCGAGTGGGAATTCCTGGCTTGGGGGTGACATGGGGACTTGCTGTAGCAATCTTGGTGCTGCTGTAGCGAAGTAGCAAGCTCGAGTAGGGTGATCAGCTGCTTGGCGAGCTGGTCTGGTGATCTTCTCGCTGCATCACTATTTTGCAAGGTGAGGCTTGCTTCGTGGGATAGTGCCAGGACTACTTTGCTGTGCCACTTTTTGATGGGTGAAGCAAAGCTCGCTGAGTGCCTTTTGTTGCACCTGGGGCTACGAGCTCTTGAGGCCATTTTTTGCATATAACATAAGCCCCCCAACTCTTGGTTTACTTTGCAAACTGGGAGTTGTAAGTTTCCGAGACTTGATTCATATCTTCAGTCAGCATTCTTCCTTGACCGAAATGTCATGTTAGATATCTTTTCATTCTGCTTTAGGCCATGCTTTCTTCTATTTGCCATTTTTGGCTGTTGGCATTGCTTTGCCGCTCATTTTGGGCAGTTGGATGAAGATTAGGTCAGATACCTTTTGGATTCTTCAAAGGGTTGAGCGGATCTTTTTATTACTTGGGGCATTCTTTCTTTCACCTTAAAGGAGTTCAATGGAGGAGACTGATGAGTCCCTTGAGTTTTGATGCCTTAGCTTCCGATGAAGTTTGTTAAGACATGGATAGCCTATTGCAGAGTACCGGGAGGCATGGATAGCCCGTTGCATGTGGCTCCATCACAAGATCTGCCTGGCAGGCTCCTAGGGGATCTTGCATTGATCCCAGGCCGTCTCCTAGGGGGTCGCATGCAAGCTGCGCTTGAGAGATCTCATTCGAGACATGAGAAACTCATCCACATGAGAGCTGTGGGAAATCCATCTGCATGAGAGTTGTAGGAAATTCATGTGAAAGTTACAATGATTTTATTTTAATTTCTTTGTGTCGTAGTGGGCTGGTGGCTAGGGTTTTGTTCTGTTATGGCGAGGTGAAAACTGTTCGCTAAGTTTTTGTTTTGTTTAAGTTTTCATAGCCACGAGGCAGGCTCAAGGCCATCTCACCCTCAATTTTATTTTTGAAGCCATGAGGTAGGCTCAAGGCTATCTCACCCTTGATTTTGTTTTCGAAGCCACGAGGTAGGCTCAAGGCTGTCTCACCCTCGGGCATTACATGGTAGGCTCAAGGCCATCTCACTCTCGATTTTGTTTTCAAAGCCACGAGGTAGGCTCAAGGCCATCTCACCCCCGAGCGTTGTGAGGTAGGCTTAAGGTCATCTCACCCTTGATTTTGTTTGGGTTTTGGTGTAGCGAGATGAAAATCGTTCGCTGAAGCGAGATTGCATAGTAATGTTGTAGCAAGGTGAAAACCATTCGCTGAAGTGAGATAGCAATGACAGAGTGAAAACTCTTTATCTAGATAATGCTTGGCCAATTGGCGACTTACATTAATTCAGCGTACAATAGTTGATACAATTAGTCACCATTGATGACAAATGAATGGTACAAGATTAGAATATGGTTTTGATGGAGAGCTTAGGCTCTTGGATGGCAACTTGCTGAGCCTGCTAAGTGCACTATCTCGATGGTCTTACCACATAATCCTGCAGTCGGCCTCTTCTGATGAGGTCTTCTATGGCATCTTTCAATGCCTGATAATCTGAGTTGGTGTGTCCAGCCTTATTGTGATAAGTACAAAATCTGCTTTGGTCTCTAGACATAATGGGTATCCTTAATAGCCTGGGCATTTTGAAGTCCTTATTATGCCTTTCCAAGGTAAAGATTCAATCTTGTGTGTCTGACAGAATGTTGTAGCTGTTAAAGCGACCTTCAGGTCGTTGAGGTTTTCGCCTTTTTCATGAGATGAGGAGTGAGGTTGTTTGGACTCTCGCTATCCCTCTTTTTACTCATGGTGGGATCACTATGGCCTGCCCTATGCTTGGGTTCCTGCATTTCGAAGGTTTCTTCCCATCTTATTTGTTTAGTTGCACAATCATAGAATTCGGTAAGGTCTCGAGCAAGGGACTTGTAGATGCTTTGGTACAATTTTCCATCTATATGAAGTCCCACTGAGATAGCTGTTAGAATGCTTTCCTCCGAGGGATTCTCCACGAAGTTAGCCTCATGCCTGAAGTAGGTTACATAGTCTTTGAGTGACTCATCCCTAAGCTGGAAAATCATTACGAGGTGGCAACGAGGCACAAGTTGTTTCTTCAGCGCTCGGTACTAGTCAGCAAATTTCTTTTGACATTCTTCCCAGCTGCCAATGCTGTAAGCAGGGAGGCACTTGAACCATGCCCAAGGTATTCCCCCCAATGTGGCAGGAAAGACGTAGCACTTTACCAGGGGTCAATAGTCTGGAGGTCCATTTGAGTATTGAACATGTCCAAGTGGTTGCTTGGGTCGCTGTTCCCATCGTACAATGGGATAGTGAGCACTTTGATTTTATGTGGGAGAGTTTGCGTCTCGATCTCCACAAAAACCGGGGAGCTTTCCTGGAAATAAGGCTGATGGTTCTAAGGCTACGGATGCTCTTCTAGTTGTTTGAGCCTACAGAGGACTTCCTCTATTGTCTGGTTCTGCATCTCTGATTGAGGGGTGGAGCTTTCTGCTTGTTGAGAGCCCCCCAGTTGCTGGCTATCATGATCTTCATGAGTTTCCTTTTGAGCCTCTTCACGAAGTTGTTAGAGCTATACTATGAGTTCTTCTTGTCTCTATGTGCTCTGAGGTTAGGCTTGCACTAGTGCTTTGATGGTTTCTGCTAGCTCTCTTACTGTGCTTTCGAGCGCCAGATGAGGTTGATCGGGCATTTGTGCCTCTTGAATTTTAGGAGCAGCAGTAGACTATTAGTGAGCCCCTACAATAGGAGTGTCCATCAATTGGAGGGCTGGAGTGGTTGAGCTCTGAGTTGTTCTTCCTCTGGCCAATGTTAGGCTACGATGGAAACTTCAGAGAGCAGATGATCCCCATAGACGGCACCAAAATGTTGACATCAGAATTTGGCTTGTGCGGAGAGCTCCAGATTTTGATTAATGGGAGGAGTTCAGGGATCTAATACTGCTTCTAAAGTGCATAAGAAGATGGATCGAGAGGAAGAAGGGATGGAGAGATAGTGAGTTTTACGTGGTTTGGCTAAATTCAGGTGGTACTGAACCTTACGTCCACGACGGAGAATTTATTATTGTATTGAGGAGTGATTTTAGTAGAGTTCCTACTTACAGAGTTTCAGCCTCCTCCTCCTCTTCTAATAATATAATGCTATTTATAGAGGAAGGACAAGTTACATGCATTAATTACAAGCTACAGTTGTATTACATCAAAATATAAATGGAAAAGATAGTAAAAGGCTATAATTTGACTACTGCAGAATGTAGGCTGTGGGGTGGGCCCCCTTGGTTAGCCGTAGACTGTGTCTGTCTACATCCATTGCTTAGTACGACTGTGCCAAGCAAGGTACTGGGCATCCCGAGAAGGAATTCTTAGTTCGAGGGCGACATGGGGACCTGCTACAATGAGCTTGGTGTTGCTGTAGTGAAGTAGCAGGCTCGAGCAGGGTGATCGGCTGCTTAGTGAGCTGGTCTGGTGATCTTCCCGCTGCTTTGCAAAGTAAGGCTTGCTTTGCGAGATGGTGTTAGGACTACTTCGCTGTGCCGCTTTTTGATAGGCGAAGCGAAGCTTACTGAGTGCCTTTTGGCACATCTGGGGCTACAAGCTTTGGAGGCCATTTTTTGCATATAACATAATTTTAATGAATTTTTCACATTATTTGATATTATGCTTTACTATTTACTTTAATTTATTTTATAGGTTTACAAAGTATACACAATTGTGATTCAAGAGGATTAACATTAGAATTAGGAATTATTTTATCTTTTTAGGATCTCTTGTAAATCAACTTCAAATAATCTTTGATAAAATATTTTCTAAATGTAGTAGAAAAATCATTTCAAGAAAACAATTTTTTATAAAACTATTTTTCTCTTCACAAATCGATTTCCACATCAATTTCTATTTTAGAAATGTCTACACATCAATTCCTAAAGAACAATTTTCAAAATTGTTTCAAACTAAAGGTTGAGAAAAAGCCTTTCTTCGATGTAGTAATTGATGTAAAAAAATTATGAATAGTAGATTATACTTTGATTACCACATTGATTAATTAGTTATGATCACTTGTAATCGATTTCACAATCGATGCAATAACTGAAAATTAGTTATTCTATTACAGACATTATAGTAGTTACAATAGCCCAATTGCCTTCATTATTTAAATGATTTTCTCAATTTTCTTCGTAATAATAATAATAACAACAACAACTTAAAGTGAGAAAATATCTTATAAAAGTGATATACAAGTTTTTTCTCTACTTCATCAAGCTTTTGAGATTTGATCAAAGATTAATTGAGTCCATCTTAGATTGTTTGGGATTTCATCTCAAACTATGGTGTTGTATCGCTTAGCATTTTTTATTTCATTTCTTTTAGATTTCTAGGAATTTAGAAATCTATATAGGTTAGCAAGAGCCTATTCAAATCTTGTGTTTTTGTTTAGGTTTAGAAGAGCCTGTTATAATTCTTCTAAGATAGCAAGAAGCTTGTTTAATTTCTTATGTTTTAATATAAACTAGCATTTCAAGAGCCTGGTAAATCCTAATAGTTTTGTTTTCAATTCAAGAGGTCTTTTGGTTGAGAAAGATCGAGTGGAGAAGACTTGAATTGCAGTTTCAATTGAAGTTGAACCACTGTAAAAACTTGCATCTTCTGATTTTTATTTTTCATTGCACAATTGCTAATTTTTGTTACTTTACATGTAATCTTGCCAATCATAATCATGTCTACTATATTAATATTGAATCCAAATATAATACAAAGGTGTATATAGATTCTCCAATGAGAAAAGGGTGAGATCCATTTATATTCTACATTTTAATCACCTTCTGGGACCTAACAGCTGGTATCAGAGCTTTGGTTCTTAATACTCCTTTGTTTGATTAAGATATGGATTCAAACATAGCTATTTTCTCACATTATCCATCCTTAAACAATACACCTCTTTTTGACTCTAAAAATTTTGATTCTTGGAAATTAAAATTCAAAATTTTTATTAAGGCTTTAGATATTGATATGTTAGAAATTTTGGAAATTGGATATCAACATCCTATGATCTTTGTGAATGGAATTTTTGAACAAAAATCTAAATTGTTATGGACTGATGAAGAGGAAAGAAGACATTGTCTTGCCTCTAAACTAAAATGGATTATTGTTAGTACTATATTTGCTGATGAATTTTCGAAGATTTCAGGATGTAAAATAGGAAAAGAAATGTTAGATATGCTTGAAACTACCTATGGTTGTAGAGTTAAAGTTGACCACAAAGAAAAGAGGAACACTATTTAATGGCCAAGCATAGTGAAGATTTACAAGTTCTGCAGTATCCTCTATCATATTGTAATTCTTATGTTAGTGATTCTACAAGTGATTCAAGCAATCAAATAGATAATGATGAGTCTAATGATTTATATGAACAGACCCACGAAGCACTTACCAAGGTCAATAAGGAATTAAACAAATTGAAAAATAAAAATGAAAATCTAATTAAAAAGGTAGAGAAACTTGAAAAAGAAAATGTTGATTTATGTTGTATATGAGAACCGGCCTAGAAGGAAGCAGTAGACACGAGGTCACCAGAAGCACCTCAACGAAGTTCCTTCCCCAGCGAGCTCTATCAAGACAAGCCACGCCTTGTTGAACAGCGATCTGACAGGACAGTCATGAAGGTGGTCACCCCCTTAAGGGAGCTCGTTATCCCCTCTGCAATAGCTCCAAGCTCATGGTTTCGGTAGTCCCCCGAGCCTGGAATCCTAGCAAAGAGGTACTGGACTTTTTGCATAAGAGGACAAACACTAGGCAACGGCTACAAGCTCAAGCCTATGAACGACAGGAGGGCCCCACCTCTGTAGCCAATGATCTGCAATAGCTAAATTGTAGCCTATCATTGTCTTTTCTATTTATAGTTTGATGTAACACCACTGTAGTTAGTAATTAACGTATGTAACTCCTCCATCCTCTATAAATAGGATTACATTGTCAGAAAGGAGGGGTGTGCCTTATAAACAGAAACCCTGCAAGTTACTTTACATCAATAAAATCTCCGTCATAGATGTAGGGTCCGGTGCCATCTGGATTTGGCCGAACCATGCTTAAACTCATGCTTTCACCTCTACCCCCCTCTGATTCTAGTTCACTTCCTCATCCTACATAGATCAACTGAAAGTAGGCCTGAGATCTTGTAAGAATCCCCTCCATTGGCCAGAGTTTGGAGCATAACCAAAATCCAACGTCAACATTTTGGTACCGTCTGTGGGGATCTCACCTGTTTTGGTTGATTCTTCACTACAATGGCCAAAGGGAGAGTTACTAGGGCCTCTAACATGCGATGTCATACCCTAGATGGCCATGCCTCAACGACGGACTCATCTACTGCCCCTGTCATCGGAGCAGTTGTGAATGGCCTACCAGCCAATTATGTACAACCAATTTTCGCCGCCAACAGCATCGGAGGGTCGCAAACCTGGCTCCAGTGTTAGGAGATACTTGAGCACATGATGGGAGAATTGACTAAGATAGTGACAATGTTGGTCCAGGCACAAGCCCAGAACGTGCAAGCACAAACTAAATCTACCATATCTGAGGCAGGACATTTTGGTAGGGCGAGCCTTACACCATCATCCGTGCAATCAGGGTACTGAAACGGACCGTCAAATCCCTAGCCAAGAACTGGGGGCCTTGGGTATCATGGTGGAAGATCTCCTTCAAAGAGTTAAGTGCTTAGAGGAGCACCCTCATGCCCAAAATAACCAAGGGCACTTTGAGGAGCAAACCCCTTTCCCTGGAGAGATCATGGAGGAACCCCTACCGGGTAAGCTTAAAGTTCTAGCCATCTTGTTGAATGATGGAAACAGTAACTCATGTAACCATATGGACCTGTTCAACATCCAGATGGATCTCCAAGCTTGTAACTCCTTGGTCAGATGCTGTGTCTTCCCTGCTACCCTAGGTGAAGTCCCTCAAGCATAGTTCAAAAGTCTCCCAACTCGCAGTAGCGGCAGTTGGGAGAAATGTCAAGAAAAGTTTGTCAATCAATACCAAGTGCTGCAAAAGTGACTCACACCCTCATGCCACCTCACTACAGTCTTCTAGGGCAAGCAAGAGGCGCTGAAAGATTATTTTGCTTGCTTCAGGTGCAAAGCTAATAATGTAGAGAAACCCTCGGATGAGGCTATTTTGGCTACCATCTCGACAGGACACCGCAGGGGTAGTCTGGGCAAGTTTTATGAGCGGTCCATGAAGTAAGTTAGGTGGGACAAGACCTTCGACTTGCAGAAAGTCGAAATAGGTGGCTCAACTCCGAGCAGAAAAAGAAACAACCGTGGGAATGTGAATGACAACCCTGAGTTCCATCCCGCAAAGAAGAGCAAGGATGAGTGACCCCCATTTCAAGCTCGCTACAGCACCTATAGCATCTTGTCAGATGCTTAGGATAAGATCTTCACAATGGAAAAGCACAAGGAAGACTTCGGGAAACCTCCACCCCTGAAGACTCCCGACAAGTCCAGAGTCAACCAGGGAAAATTTTGTGCATACCATAACAAGTTCGGGCATGTCACCTCAGAATGCTGGGCACTATGAGACGCTATTGAGGATCTCATCAAAAAAGGTCGCTTACATGATTACGTTGTGCAACCTTCCTGACAACAGTATGGATCATCCCGGCGGGATGTCGAGCGAGGGTGGTCCCCAACTATCAGGATAATCTTTTGAACTCTTATATCTATTTGTAAATTTTACGAACATTTTGAATGCAATTACTAATACTGAGTTTTCTTTTATTGTGATAGCAACATGCATAGTCTGCATGCTGTCAACTCATTGCAAACTTTATGAAAGGCTTCGTACTCTAATCCACCATTTAGTCGGCCCCCCCAGAGCTTGATTCGGAGAAGAATTGATGAAAAACTTAGCTAGTTGAGGTGTGGAGATGCTCAAAATAAACTCACCTTGCCAATTGAGTTGCAGGTTCATTGAGGCGTGGAGACGCTCAAAATAAACTCACCTATCTAGTTGAGCTGCGGGCTCGCTGAGGCGTGGAGATGCTCAAAATAAACTCACCTAACCAGTTGAGCTACGGGCTTGCTGAGGTGTGGAGACGCTAAAAAATAACTCACCAGTTGAGCTGAGGGCTCATTGAGGCATGGAGACACTTGAAAACAAACTCTTGGGCACAAGATTGCCCCGGCCACAAGATCGGCCACCCTTTTGGGCACAAGATCGCCTCGACTACAAGATCAGTGACCCTTTACTTTGGGCATAAGATCACCCCGGCCACAAGATTGGCCACCCCTTTGAGCACAAGATCACTCACTAATTGCTTCGCAGCTGTCATGCAAATCTAATTAAGTTGTAGCTCTCATGCACATTCGAGCACAAGATCACTCACTAATTACTTCACAACTCATATGTGAACTTAATTAAATTGCAGCTCTCATGCACATTTACTTATCTGAGCATGAGATCGCTCGCTAATTGTTTCACAGCTCTCATGCTATTGTATATAGATATTAGCCTCCCAGGACGAGCCCTCAAGTATAGCGAAGACCAAGTCCTACACTCCAGTGAAAGGCAATAACAAAGTAGTTTCAAGCGCCAAGCCCTGCCATGCTCGTCGTATCGCAACGATGCTGTAAAAAAGGTTCGGACACACCCCACGAGATGAACTTCCCCACGAGGGACGACCAGCGAAGAAGTTACTAATCGTTGGGTGATTGGCCACACCGCTCGAGATCGCCTTCTCGCTACAGTAATGCTTACTACAGCATAACCTGTGACACCTCCAAGTCATAAACTCCCTTTTTAAGGCACCGAGTGATAGGCACCAGTCTACCACCGGCCTAGGGGGATCGCGTAGTAGCCTACTTCCAGCAGTAGCCAGATTGTACCCCTTTTTGTCTTTTCTCATTAATTATTTGATGTAACACAACTGTAGCTTGTAATTAATACATGTAACCTTTCCTTCCTTTATAAATAAGCTTACATTGTTAGTAAGGGAGAAGGGGCAATCTTGTAAGTAGAAACTCTACAAATCACTTTACATTAATAAAATCTCCACTATGGATGTAGGGTTTGGTACTACCCGGATTTGGCTGAACCACATTAAACTAATTGTCTTCTTCCTCCCTCATTCTCTTGGTCCTCTGACTTCTATGCTTAGGAACAACATTGGATCCCAGAACTCCTCCCCATTGACTGAAGTTTGGGTCATCCATACGAACTAGATTTCACCGTCAACATTTTGGCACCGTCTGTGGGGATCCATCTGCTTTCTGACATTTTCATTGCACCTTAATCATGGCTAGAGGAAGAACAACCCAGAGTTCTATAGCTTCAGCTTCCCAGCACACTATTGCACCTGAAACTCAAGAGGCACAAATGCCTGATTGGTCCTGATCAGTACTTGAAAACACAGTCAAAGAATTGGCTAAGACTGTTAAGGTGCTTGCTCAAGCACAAGCACAAAATGCTTAAAGACAAGAAGAAGTCATAGCTAAACTCCAACAGCTTCGTGAAGAAGCTCAGAGAGAAGTCCATGGTGATCCCGACATCCAGCAGTCGGGGGGCTTGCTGCGAGTAGAAAGCTCTGTTCCCCACCATGAAGGACAACAACCGACGATGGAAGAAGTTCTCCAAAGGCTGAAACAGGTAAAGGAGTGCCCTCAACATCAAAGCAATCAGCTTCACTATGAAGAGACCTCACCATTTTCTGTGGGAGTCAAAAAGTAACCTCTCTCTCAGAAACTCAAAGTGCCCGCCATCCTGCTGTATGACGGGAACAGCGACCTAAGCGATCACCTGGATGTGTTCAATACTCAAATAGACCTCCAAACTATCGACCCCTCGGTAAAGTTTCGTGTCTTCCTTGCCACGCTAGGGGCAATACCTCGTGCCTGGTTCAGGTGCCTCCCCCCTCGCAGCATCGACAACTGGGAGGAATGTCAAAGGAAGCTTATCGACCAAAATCGGGCACTAAAGAAGCAACTCGTGCCTCCTTGCCACCTTGCCATGATTTTCCAGTGTAGGGATGAGTTGCTTAAAGACTATCTGGCCCAGTTCAGGCACGAGGCCAACTCCATGGAAAATCCTTCAAAGGAAAGTGTTCTAACTGCCATCTCAGTGGGACTTCGTAAAGATGGCAAGCTGTACAAAAGCCTCTACAAGTCCCCCACTTAAGACCTCATCGAATTTTATGATTGGGTGACCAAGCAAATAAGATGGGAAGAAACCTTCAGAACGGTGGAATCCAAGCATAAAGCAGGCCATAGCGATCCCACTACGAACAAAAAGAGGGGTAGCGAGAGTTATGACAGCCCTGCTCCTCATCTTGCAAAGAAGGCAAAACCTCAGCGACCCAAAGACTGCTTCGAGAGTTATAGCATCCTGTCAGAGACTCAGGATAGAATCTTTGCTACAGAAAGGCATAACAAGGACTTCAGGAAACCCCAACCGTTAAGGGTATCCCCCAAATCCAGAGACCAAAGCAGATTTTGCACTTATCATAATGAGGCAGGACATACCACCTCAAAGTGTCGGATGTTAAAAGATGCCATAGAAGACCTCATCAGAAGGGGCTGATTATAGGATTATGTGGTAAGACCAACAGGATAGCATGCTCAGCAAGCTCAGCAAGTTACCACCCAAGAGCCTGAGCCCTCCATTAGGACTATATTCTAATCCCATAACTTCTCGATGGTGTTTGGCTGTATCAACCGTTGCACATTGAATCAATGAAAATTGTCAATTGGCCAAAGCATTGTGCAGACAAAAGTCTTCTCTTTATCTTGGCAAACTTGCTACAGTGAACGATTTTCACCTCGCTACAACGTAACCTCTACAAACAAACTCGCTACAGTGAATGGTTTTCACTTCGCTATAGCGTAACCTCTACAAACAAACTCGCTATAGTAAACGATTTTCACCTCGCTACAGCATAACCTCAACAAACAAACTCGCTATAGCGAACAATTTTCACCTCGCTACTGTGTAACCTCAACAAACAAACTCGCTATAGTGAATAATTTTCACCTCGCTATAGTGTAACCTCTACAAACAAACTCGCTACAGTGAATGGCTTTCACCTCGCTACAACGTCGCTCCACAAACTCATCTCAAGCAAATGAGATTCACCAAACAAAAATAAACGAAAACAAAACTAAGGGTGAGATGGCCCTTGAGCCTACCTCGTGGATACGAAAACTAAAAACTCAGCGAATGGTTTTCACCTCGCCATTATCAAAATGAAGTCATCATCACCCGCAGCTCTCATGCGGATGAGTTTCTCATAACTTTCATGCAAATAAATTCCCACAGTTCTCATGTGGATGTATCTCTCACATCTCAAACAAGATCTCTCAAGCATAGCTCACTCGTGATCTCTCTCGCATTAAGTCGAGTAGTCAGAAAAAAAAATGATGGAGGCATAGCCGACTGGCTGAAAGAAGAAATTCTCATTAAATTATCATGAATTTACATACAATAATGTGTGAAGCATTCATTACAGTTTCTGAAAAGAGAAGAACTTATCCCACATACAGACCTCAATAAGTGAGGCGACAATACATCAGGGGAAAAAGACTGGAAGCCTATAATTCTTGCAAAAAGTAGCCAAAGCCGGCTACCAGTCATCGAGCTCGTAGAAGAGTAGCAGCCCCATAGTTCCTCCTACATATTCCTTTGGCACGTCCTCTTGAGCCACACACAACAAATTAAAAAGTCATAAAAGCTGGCTGGCTAGGTAGCAGCACTATAAGCAACGGCTGGAGGAGGTGGCCAAGAGACACCATGAGAAGCTTATAGGAACCCGCTAGGAAGATCCTGTGCCGGAGCCCCATGCAATGGGCTATCCACATCTCTTGCCACCCTGCAACAGGCTATCCATGTCTCACCAAGCTTCGTCGAAAGCTAAGACACCAAAGCAAAGGGGGCTCTTCAATCTCCTCCATTAAGTTTTTCTAGGTTGAAAGAAAGAACGCCTCAAGCTATAAATAGACCCACTCAGCCCTTTGAAGAATTCAGAGAAAATCTGATCTGATCTTCATCTATTGGCCTGAAGCAAGCGGAAGTGCCACGCCAACGGCCAAAAATGGCAAACAGGGAAAAGTATGGCCTAAAGCAGAATGAAAAGACATTTGACATGACATCTCAGTCAAAGAAGGACACTGGCTGAAGATACGAATTGAGCCTAAAAAACATGCAACTCCTGGTCCGCAAAGCACACTGAGAGGTTGGAGGCTTATGTTGTATATAGATATTAGCCTCCCAGGACGAGCCCTCAAATACAACAAAAACCAAGTCCCACACTCCAGCGAAAGGCAACAGTAAAGTAGTTCCGAGCGCCAAGCCCTGCCACACTCATCGCATCGCAATGATGCTACGAAAAAGGTTTAGACCGACCCCACGAGATGAACTTCCCCATGAGGGACGAACCATCGAAGAAGTCACCAATCGTCGGGTGATCAGCCACACCACTCGAGATCGCCTTCTCGCTATAGTAATGCTCACTACAGCACAACCTGCAACACTTCTAAGTCATAAACCCCTTGCCCGAGGCACCGAGCGACAGGCACTAGTGTACCATCGGCCTAGGGGGACCGTGCAGTAGCTTACTTCCTGCAGTAACCAGATTGTACCCCCCTTTTTATCTTTTCTCATTTATTATTTGATGTATCATAGCTGTAGCTTGTAATTAATACATGTAACCCCTCTTTCCTCTATAAATAGGCTTACATTATTAGTAAGGGAGAAGGGGCAATCTTATAAGTAAAAACTCTACAAATCACTTTACATTAATAAAATCTCCACCGTGGAAGTAGGGTCCGGTACTGCCTAGATTTGGCCGAACCACGTTAAACTGATTGTCTTATTCCTCCCTCATTCTCTTGGTCCTTTGACTTCTATGCTTCAGGAATAGCATTGGATCTTAGAACTCCTCCCCATTGACTGAAGTTTGGGTCATCCAGACGAACCAGATTTCACCATCAATGCATGCAAACTTAATTAAGTTGCAGTTCTCTTGCACATTTACTTATCCGAGCACGAGATCGCTCGTCTGTTCATTTTACATCTCTCATTTGAATTTAACAAAATTGCAGGGACTGCGGCTTATGCATGAATCTAACTTATCATTTTTACATTTGTATTTTTGCTAGAACTCTCTGAGGGCAATGTCACCCCGACGTGCAACTTATATTATTTTCAAAATCACAAGAAAGTTCAGCAGGTGATTCAAGCCAGAGCGTATCACAAAAAAAAAAGAGTAACAAAGGAAAGAAAAAGAGAAAGAAAGAGGAGGGAGGCTGGTCGTGGATGCCCATGTTTTGAGAACAACACGCTGCTCATTTTTCCTTCAAATGCACAATCGGTGACAGTGTTGCATCCCATCTACCCTTGACCACCTGCACTTCTTGAAGAAATAGGCTGAGGGAGTACTAGGGGCACGACCGACCAAGGAATAGCCTCACGGCAAAACTAGAAGAACATAATCTAGGGTATGTGTAGAAATGATCCACATTACCAGTGAAGACGAATCTTCCAAAACATATATGCAGCAGACCATACACACCTCCAGAATGGACCAGAATTTTTGTGATGGTTTGATGGGATGTTCCATGTTTGCTCAGTATGACAAGGTTGAAGAATCATCCTCCTTTATATAGAGTCAGTGACGACTCATCGGAGGGTCCGGAATCACCCCTCCGAACCACCCGCATTAATGGTCTTGGAAAAAGATTCAACTAGTGCGGTCATAATTATCGGATGTGCATTATCTGGGGAAATGAAGAGAGGATTCTGGAAAAAGGGGACTACAACTTTTTAGGAATCAAAAAGATTCAACTCCCAGCCCACTATGCAAGCTGAGAGTTAGGGGGCTAATATTGTATACGAGAATTGACCCAGAAGGAAGCAGTAGACTCGAGGTGCCAGAAGCACCTCAACGAAGTTCCTTCCGCAGCGAGCTCTATCAAGACAAGCCACGCCTCGCTGAATAGCGGTTCGGCAGGACAGTCATGAAGGTAGTCACCCCCCCTTAAGGGATCTCACTGTCCCCCCTGCGATAAGCTTGGAATCCCAGCAAAGAGGTATTGGATTTTCTACATAACAGGACAAGCACTAGGCAACGGCTACAAGCTCAAGTCTATGAACGACAAGAGGGCCCCACCTCCACAGCCTATGATCTGTAATAGCTAAATTGTAGCCTATCATTGTCTTTTTCATTTATAGTTTGATGTAACACCACTGTAGTTGGTAATTAATGTATGCAACTCCTCCATCCTTTATAAGTAGGATTACATTGACAGAAAGGACGAGTGTGTCTTATAAACAAAAACCCTACAAATTACTTTATATCAGTAAAATCTTCGTCGTGGACGTAGGGTCTGGTGCCGTCCGGATTTGGCCGAACCATGCTAAAACTCATGCTTTCACCTTTACTCCCCCTCTAATTCTAGTTCACTTCCTCATCCTACATAGATTAACCAGAAGTAGGCCTGAGATCCAGTAAGAATCCCCCCGTTAGCCAGAGTTTGGAGCATAACCAAAATCCAACGTCAACAATTTAAATGTATTAGTTGAAAGATTAGTTAGTAACAACAAAGTATGTGAGCACTATAATTCTTACAAGTTATAAATAAAGAGATTGAACAAGATGCTACAAAATTTTCTTAATAGTAATGAAAAATTGAATGACATGCTTGAAAACCAGAGAGATGTTAAAAATAAAAATCGTTTAGGGTATAGATAGTAGTTTAAAAGATCTAAAAAATGGAACCTTGCCTATATTACTTGCTATTATTATAATCACAAAGGGCACCATATTAGAGATTGCCTATTCAAGAATGGCATATATCTTTCAAAGCCAAATGAAAAATTGGTATGGTTACCAAAATTATCTTCTATTAAGAGAGTTTCTACTTTATCTACTAACAAGCTTGGATCCAAATCCTACTAGGTACCAACTAAGTAAACTTGATTTGAGTTTTGCAAATATGTGTGAGAGAAAAGAAAACTACTTTTGATATAGAATGAAAGCTGCTAGATAGACTTTGATTATTGACGATGGAATTTGGTTTGGTCCAAATCCAGCCAAACCAAAGAGTTCTTAAGGACTCAAACTACAATCCGATCAAACAAGTGATAAAATAAGGAAATGAAAAGGAGTAGTAGAAAGAATGCAGAAGGATTTTTAATGTGGTTTTCCTAAAATCAGGTAGCATCAGTCCCTACATTTACGGTATTGTTTTATTACTCTAGTGAAATTTCAAGAGAGTTTTAGTATTAGTTTTTTAGACTTAGCTTACAATGATCTCCCCTCTCCTATTTATAGAGACTAGGGGTTTACAAATGTAATTACACAAGTTGTATTTCTGTTACATCAAATAATAAATGTATGTGACATATGAGACTTCTACAAATTGACTTCTACAAATTGCTTTTTGTGTGTGTGTCCTTGTGAACTGCTTCTTGCAGACTGGTCCTACAAGTTGGGTCTGAAAGGGTGCCCGCTTTAGGTTCACCTCATAGTGAGCCCTAAGCTGGGTGAGATGCCATGCCTTACGAGTTGGCACTCCTCATCTAGGGTCATTGCTAGCCTTCGGTTAGTGAGATCGAGCTCACAAGCTCACTAATGACAATGTAAGCTCACACAATGTGAATTATTAGCTATATGAGCCGGAGCTTGTTCCTTAGTGAGCTAGGGCTTCTTCCTTGTTCTGTGCTCTTGTAGCTAGCAATCTGGTGATCTTAGCTCTTGGGTGGTTTGGGCTCTTTTCTCATTTGGGCTTATCTACTATCAGGCCTTTGCCAGCCCATTTTGCATAATACCAAAAATTCTCATAACATTGATAAACTCCTTTTAATTTTCTATAAATCTACTTATTTTCCATGTCTAATTTGTATATTACAAGTACTGATTTAGGCTTTGAAGATGTTGCTAAATTTGTTTTATAGGAACAAGAAAAGAACTTGAAACCTCAAGTGATTATGGATCAGTAAAACACCTCAGCCTCAATAATCAACTAGTCAAACCTCCACACAAGCCAAAGTATCAACTAAAATTGAAGCCAGAATGACTACTTTGATTGAAAGAATGCATCAACATATGATAGACCTATCTAAAAAGATAATTGAATCTCAAGACTCTTGGTTTAATGTCATGGCTGAAAGAATGTCAATTTTAGAAGAAAAAATAGACAAAATAGATAGAGAAATGAATCAAAAAATGAAGTTTCTTGATAATTAGGTTCAAGAATTAGATTGAGACTATAACAACAAGAAGAGGAAGCAAAAATGTAGAAAATGGATGAAATGTCTCTAGAGTAGTTATTTTTACTTGTTTGATATTTGTACTCCCTAGTCCCATCTGTCCCCATTTCACTTTTGCTATTTTTTTTATTATGTTTTGGATTGTATTTTGATATGTTTGATACTTTACTATTTTCATGAATGTTGCTTTTAAACTTTATGTTGATAATTGTGATATCTTTATCTGCTAATATTTTTGAAGTTATAATGATCTTGTTACTTTTTATATGAAGTCTCTAATGCACATAATTCTTTTGATATCATAGACTAAATTCTGATCAATTTTTTTTCCAATGCTTTTGGTACTTCTATTATTACTTTTTGATGTGGCAAAGGGAGAGGAATGGAATTTTAATATTTTTTTTCAAAATTTTCAAAATTCTAGAAATTTTAGATGTTTAATAAATCTCATTTTCAATTAAATAGGGGGAAAAATAGAGAAAAATGATTTTAAATAATTTTTTGATGTTACTTTGAAGTTAATGTAAAATTGTTTATCAACATCAAAAAGTGAGAGATTGTTAGCCTAGGTTACCCTAGCTACACATATTCCTTAGTTTTGATATTGAAAAATAATTTCAATCAATTTTTCACATTTTTTGATATTATGCTTTACTATTTACTTTAATTTGTTTTACAGGTTTTCAAAGTATACACAATTGTGATTTAAGAAGATCGACATTAGAACTAAGAATTATTTTATCTTTTTAAGATCTCTTGTCAATGAACTTCAAATAAGTTTTGATCAAATATTTTCTAAATGAAAGTAGAAAAATCATTTGAAGAAAAAAATTTATAAAATTATTTTTTACTTCACAAATCAATTTCTACATCGATTTCTATTTTAAAAATATCTACACATTGATGTTCACATCGATTTCTAAAAAACAGTTTTCAAAATTGTTTCAAACTAAAGGTTGAGAAAAAGTCTTACTTCGATGCAATAATTGATGCAGAAAAACTATGAATAATAGACTGCACTTTGATTACCACACTAATTAATTACTTGTAACCACTTGTAGTCAATTTTATAATTGATGTAACAATTGAAAATTAGTTATTCTATTACAAACAGTTACAGCAATTACAACAGCCCAACTACCTTCATCATTTAAATGATTTTCTCAATTTTCTTCATAATAATAATAATAACAACAATAACAACTTAAAGTGAGAAAATATCTGACAAAAGTGATATACATGTTTTCTCTCTACTTTATCAAGCTTTTAAGATCTAATCAAAGATTAATTGAATTCATCTTAGATTGATTGTGATTTCATCTCAAACTGTGGTGTTGTATCTCTTAACTTTTCTTATTTCATTTCTTTTAGATTTCTAAAAATTTAGAAATCTATATAGGTTAGCAAGAGCTTGTTCAATTCTTGTGTTTTTGTCTAGGTTTGG
Source organism: Saraca asoca (assembly GCA_026873985.1). NCBI lineage: Eukaryota > Viridiplantae > Streptophyta > Magnoliopsida > Fabales > Fabaceae > Saraca > Saraca asoca. Next base: position 380 of record JANHAO010008004.1, on the reverse strand, counting down.
AAGAGCCTGTTATAATTTTTTTAGGCTATGTTTGGGAGTTTTGAGGGGATGGAATGGAATGGAACATAATGGAATCGAAAGGAAAGGGAAGGGGAGCTACCTTTCCATTGTTTGGATGTTTAAGTAAAAAAAGAATGGAAACTGTTAGCCTAGGTAGCTAGACTATCTTTTATTTTGATGATGAAAACAATTTTGATCATATCATATTATGTTTATGAGCTTTATTTGTTTGTTGAATATGTGTAGGTTCAAAGTTCTTCAAGATTCTTGAAGAGATCTACTTTAGTATTAGGACTTTATTTGATTTTTATAGGATCTTTTATAAGTGAATTTTTCACAATTTAGCTCCAATTATTTTTCTTAAAATGATTTTCAAAATG
>JANHAO010008003.1:0-19652 GCA_026873985.1 Saraca asoca | reverse complement strand
TGATGAATGGATAACTAGTGAAGGGACAAATTGCAATGAGGATATACATGAAGATGAAGGTGATGATGGAGAAGGTGACTTTGTGGTTGCTAATGAAGATGAAGGTAAAGGCGATGATGAGGAAGGTGAAGGTGATGATGGACATTATGAAAGCATGCACTTGGAAGAAGAACAATTGGAAGAGGAAAAGGATGAGGATAAGGATAAGGATGGAGATGAGGATGAAGAAGGGGCTGTCCAATGTTTTGAAGATCATAAATTTTATTAAGCATGACTTTTTAATGTTGTTGTTTGCTTATGCTTAACTACTTGATGACTTATTATTTTTTCCTTCTAATTTATGACAGTGTGTGTATGTTTTAATTATATATGCATATTTAAATATTATGAAAGTGCATTTCTTCTCATAAAAAACTCATAAGGGATATATAAAATATAGAGGGGGCCTTGGGATAGGATCTTATGATTCCCGTTACAATCCTATGATTTACGATCCTAGCCCGCCCTTCCGATCCTAGGTAGGATCACGATTCTGATAACCTTGATCCTATCTTTGCCACATTTAGTTTTATTTATTCATCATATAGCAAACTATCTACTTACAAGAAGAACACAAAACAAATTCAAACTACACTAGAAAAATAATTACAAACTAAATCGGTGAACACAAAAAAAAATATAAATAAACGAGTAAAAAAACTAATTCAAGAACAACAAAGACATAAAAATAAAGATGGTTATATTAAGCAGTTCTTGTCAACATTTAGTGCAAAATATTGCACTAGTTGTGCTCATCTACAAAGTAATATAAAATATCTAACTAATAAGCAAAGGCAATAAACTTCAAAAGGCAAAAGATCTCAAAATCCTAATTCTAAGTTACCAAGATATAACTAAAATTCCTATACCATTACAACACCTATCATCAGAAGCTTTTACCTCGATATCTTTCAATAGAATAAATCCAAGCATTATGGCCATAAAAACAGAAAAGCCTAGGCTAAACCATAGCATTTTTCCCTATTTTTCAACATATTAATTTTTCTTAGTAAATCACTGATCACTTTTTTCTCACAATCAAAAATCTTAAGGTCGTGCTAAGCAAAGAAGTTACAGCCAAGCCTTGGAAACAAATTATCAAATTTTAGGGAACCAAAATCAACCAAAATGTATATCTAAGAGACCAAAATTAGAATTAAGCCTTCTTTTTAAATAGAATTTTTTTTCATGATTTACATCTGAATCTTATTTTACAAGCTCTTAGCTTGCTCTATCATGTTTTCTTGATTGGTCTTGATTTTAATTGATAAAATTTTTGTTTAGGCCTTACTTTATTTAAAATATAAAGATAATGGATTATTTGAATTTAGCTCATTTTTTTTAAATTACTTTAAAAGATTTGCCTTAAGATTTTGCTAAAAAAAACTTTTGAAACATTTTCAACAAAAACATTCTAAGATGTTCCTACATGATCTATCAAATTTTTTAAATTTGGAAATATATTTTTACATTTGAAATATGTTCATAAAAAATTTTCCAATATGTTTTTAAATGATTCATCAAATTTGTTAAACTTGGGAATATGTTTTTGGATTGAAATGTAAGCTTTGAACTAATTTTGAATGGTTTTGAAATGAATTTAAAAAGTTTAAATTTCAAAATCTGGCCCTACAAATCGAATTGATAATCAGACTTGATTTCACGATTCCGATCGTGATCATGGTCACAAGTCAAATTTTGAATTAGCAATCATGATCACAATTTTTGAACTGTGTTTGCGATCATGATTGCAATTGTCGGGTCAGTGAAAGAAAAATGTCTAAATTTGGCAATTTGAATCGAAATTTCAGCTATGTTTTGCAATTCTGATCGTAAGCATCTCAAAGCTGGCCAAATGTTTGCAATTATTAGTAATTCAAAGAAAATTTAACACTATTTTTTGCTATTCAAATCAAAGCCTTCATAATTGATCTTTTATGATTCTAATCGTGATCATGATCACAAGTCAAATTTTGTATTCGTGATCATGATTATAACTTTTGAACTATATTCATGATCATGATTGCATGTGTAAAATTTTGAAATAATGGTCATTTTCACTAAGTACCATGCTCCCTTGCTTTAAATACCCATTTTACACGATTTCTGAATAGCAAATCCCTAATTCCTAAGAGGTAAACATTTTATTTTCATTTTTGCTTCAAATCTTTATCTAATTTCTTTTATATAAGTCAGATTTGATTGATTCCATACCCATCAAGCTTTAATTTGTAAATCTAAACCATAGAATTCTTTAAATTTTTGTCATATCTTTTAAACATGTATAGGTTTTCTAAGGTGAGTCCTACTTAGGTTAGAAAGAATAGTTGAACTCTTTGTTTTCCCTTTTTGAGTGAGTGGTAGAGCTTCTTAAAGGGTTTCTCGATTGTGGTTGAGTAATCATTGTAAAAGCTTATCCAAGTGCCTGCCTAAACTTGGAGGAACTGATATTTAGTGGTTTCAAGTTTGGTTAAGAGCTTAGAAGTGGATGTACAACTTAAAGATTGTTTTTCAAGGGGGAACCACTATGAATCTCATGTTTGAATCTTTCTATCCATACTCTCTTTATTTTTTAATAATTTATATTATGATATCTACTTTTGCTCTAGTTGATAAGGATGTGGTATGCTTTATTTTTTATTATTGAAATTTGTTAAGCATTTTGTGCTTCATCATTTATCATTTTGCCTAGAAGTTGGTTTGCTTGACATAAGTAATTTTCATTTATGAATGTGCTCATGAAACCTTGCTTATGTATAGTTAAATGAGTTACTTTGTACATATGCTTTGATATGTTATTTCCTGTATGCAAACATCTTTATCAAACTATCTTGGGTTTGTTTGATTTTAAACCATCCTATGGCTTTCCAAAATCAAGAGAATTTCAAAGAAATCACTAAAAATTGTGAAAGTTTTCAAAAAACCTAATTCACCCCTTGGGTGTTGGTTTCCTTATTCTATAATACATAGTCTTCATAGTGGATTGATCTATACAATCTTTATTTTTTTAAAATTTCTAGCATATTGCACCTTAACCAAACATAAACACAAGTATGGTAATTAATTTTTGTGTATCCACATAACCTTATGCTCAAAATCTAAGTAATCGATTAGTTATTACTAATCAAATTAATTAATCAAATCACATAACAAAATATGCTTCAAATGCTTGCTTTACCCTTCCCCAATGACTATTCACTGGACAAGATTAAAATTTGATAAAAACTCTCACTTAATAGGCAAGATCCAGCCTAGTGTACATTAAATCACATATAAAGCTTCTTTAACCAAAAGCATATGGAAACAAGGCTTCATTAAGCCTATATTAACAAATAACAAAACAATCCTTTATAACTTCTTTGATAAGTCATAAGGAATATAACCATCATGGTAATAATCCTTCTCAAACTAATATAAAAGAGTACCCTTAAATTTTTTAAGAAAACTAATTCTCTTTTATGTCATCTCCATGATAATTTTGATAATAAGAATATTAGAGGTTTCATCTAAATCTTTCATATCAGTCATATGAAAAAGTCATATGCTACATAATTCAAAACAAAACCATGTGCTTCAATAATTTCTTAGGATATAAGATTCCATTATTTAGTGGTTTGTCAAGGATATAAATTAATCACTCTTTCATTTTCTCATAGCCTTTGATAACCTTCTCTCTTAGGAGAAAATATTTCTCCTTATCTAACTAATTTTTGAAAAACTACAAACTGACTCATAATTTCCTCAAGAATGATTTCTCCTTAAGAATCTTATTACAATTAAAATGTTCTTTAATAAATTTCACATTCATATTCTCAATGATTGTCTTATCTATTGGATCATACAATCTATACTATTTTAATTACTTTGGATAACCAATAAATGCATTTTTGGTTTTGTAACAAATTTATCTTCACTAGGTTTGGGTATAATAACATAAGCAACATAACCCTAAACTTTCATATAATTCAATTTAGAAGTCTTCTCTATAAACATAGAAGGAACTTTATTTAAAATGTAAACAATAATGAGAAGAACTCATCCAAAAAGTAGTAGAAAAATTAGTAAAAACTAAAATAGACCTTAATATTTTCAACAAGGTTCTATTGTGTCTTTCAGTATTACCATTTTATTCAAGTTATGTGAAATAATAAGTACATAGATAATACCATTTTTATTATAAAATCATCAAATAAAAAAAATTAATATTCACTATCACTTAAAAAAAATTCTTAAGCCTTCTTCTAAAGTATTCACTGCTTTTAACTTGAATTGCTTGAAACCTCTATCACCTTGCTCATAGTAAGTAAAAGATATGACTTTCAAATATCAGAAAATCATCAATAAATATAATAAAATAAGAATGATAATTTCTAATATGCACACTTGTATAACTACCAATATCTAATTAGATTATATCATAAAAAAATATTTTCACTTTTATCAGCATTTGAAGGGAAAGGAAACTCAGTCATTTTTTCTATACAAACAACTTTCACAAATTATAAATTCATTTTTCTCATTATTTCTAGCAAGTTGTCCTTAATCAATATTGTTACCAATATGATCAAAACAAATATAATGGAGATAAAATTCATTGGATTGGATATTAGGAAATTCACACACAAAATTTCTATATAAACACTAAAAAATATATATTTAGCGGTGATTTTTTTTGCATTTAACCATTGCTAATACCCTTCAAGACAGTTTCTAAAACCACTGCGAATAGATGGGTCAGGAAATATTTAGCGGTAATTTTTGTACACTGCCAGAAAAGTATACTTAGCAACGGTTTGTAATAGACTTAGCTACGGTTTTGAAATTTTTTTTAAAAAATCTATTTTTAACGATGGTTTTGGATGTATTGTGCCCAATTTCTAAAAGTTAACCCTAACTTATGATTTATATGCAAAAAATATAAATGCAATAAACATAACAGTAACAAACATAACTAATCAATCATCAACAATTAATAAACATAGCCAATCTATCATTAACAAGTACAGAGAAGAATAGAAATTTATCGGTGAAGGGTGGGCTATCAAATTAGCAATTTCATCAAGAATTGTCCCAAATATTCTTTGAAAAACTGATGCTAATACTCCTTCCTTAACATCTTTGCATAGCAAAGTGTGAGTACAATTCCTTCTCGAAGCTTGTCAAGCTCAACCGGATTCAAAGATTTATCACAAAGATGTTTGAAGAATGAACACAACTTAACTAAAATTGTATTTACTTTCTCACGTAACACAATTATGTAATGCTAATGGTAATAATTGCTTCATAAGAATATGTGAATCATGAATTTTCAACCTAGAGAGCTTAATTATGATATCTTAAATCAATACATCTTGAAACATTACTCAAATATCCATTAGGTACATTCATATTCTTCAATCTATAAAGAAATACATCCTTTTGGGTATTTGTCATTGTAAAAAGTGCCATAAGGTACTTTCCATTCCCACTAGCCTACAAAGGTTGCCTTACATTGATTGTTTATAAGTCTTTATGAGCATTAAGATAGTTATTCAACTTTCCTTGTTCATTAAGTAAAGTATAAATCATATTATCATACATATTTTTCTCAATGTGCATAACATCAAGATTGTGATGTAACAAATTAAATTCCTAATATGGAAGTTGAAAAAATATACTTCTCTTCTTCCATTGTTATGTTTCACTTTCATATGCCAATATACCTTGAGATCTTTTTCCTCCTTTTTTTACCTTTGGTATCTTTCTAAATATGACATCAACATTTCTAACTATTCCAAAACTTCAAAACTAGACAATATTTTTGTAGGTGTCTTAACTTTGTGTCTCTAGTGAATCGAGACTTATTAAACCTAAATCTATAAGATGCATCTAGAGAGCAAAAATGATATATAAAGCACCACTTCTTACTGTAGGAAAGATGTTAAGGCTCAAAGTCAAAGTTACAAACTGGGTAAGCTAGACTAGTGTGAGTGTTCTACCCAGATAAGTTTCCAAGTCTTGAAAGGTCTCTAATTGCCCACATTAGAGCTATACACATTTGGAACATTTTATTTGTTAATGCATCATATATTTGCACACCATTATTTCATAACTCTTGCAATTCTTAGATAAGAGATTAGAAGAAGACATCTGTGTCATTACCAAGCATTTGCTTTTCAGGAATAATCATTGAAAGGATAAAAGCAGTCTGCTTCATACACATCTAAGGAGTCAAGTTGCAATAGATTAAAATAATTGGCCATATGCTATAATTGGTGCTTAAATTCCCATAAGGGTTCAAACCACCACTAGTAAGGCCAAGTCATACATTTCGAGGATCTAAAGAAAATTTTAGGTAAGATGAATCAAACATCTTCCATGCTTCAAAATCTTTTGGATATCTCATTAAACTGTCATTATTGCTCTCCACAGCATGCCATTTCATGTGCTCTCCACAGTTTTAGATGACATAAATAATCTTTACAAATGTGACTTAAGTGGAAAGTAACATAACACTTTTTTAGGAGTTTTCTTCCCCTTCTTTCTATCATTGGGTGCATCTCTTCCATTATTGTTGCTCTTTGGTTTCCATCTAGAGGTATGGCATATCTTGCACTCTTCTCTATCTACATCCTATCCCTAATGAAGCATGAAATCATTTAGACATACATGTATCTTTGTGTAGTTGAGATCGAGCTTGTTAATGATTTTCTTTATCTCATAGAAAGATTCAAAGACCTTGACATGAGCAAATGCATCATGCAGTGACTCTAATATTATGGATATTACTTTGTTAGTAATCCTGCACAAGCACTTGATATGAAAGAATTTGACTAGAAAAGAGAATTTTGAATACTTAGAGTACCCTTTCATATAATTCCTGATTTCTATCTCTAACTAACTCATAAAATTCTCTACTTTGTTCACTCGAACCCTCATTTAGATTTAACTCCCCATCATTGATAATTGGTTCTAATGGTGTGTCAAATTTATACAAATTGTCTCTAAAGATCCCAAAAGTATCATTTATCGTGTGTTGAATTGTATTCTTATTAGACACTAATGTAGATAGTTTATTGGCATGGTACTCACTATTTGAAGTGTTTGCAACACTTAATTCCCCATGCAAAATCCACTTTATGTATCCAGTAAGAAATTGTTTTAGTATTAAGTGTTCATATTTTCATTTCTAGTCAACTATTGCCTAAATTTACGATCAAGATAAGGACATTTTACTCTCCCTTCAACAGATCAATTTGCTATTGCAAAATTCAAAAATTCCTCTAAACCCTTAGCATATTCAATCATGTTTCTAGGCAAAGCAATCCAAGACTTATCCATTACCATAGCTAGTACACTACCTACCTAAGAATAAAAATTATAGAAGGTTTATTAGATCTAACTTGAACAAGTCTAGTTCCAAAATCTTTCATCATGTTTAAAATATTGAAATAATGAGAAATTAGTTTCAAATCAGAGTTTATAATTTGAAATTATTAGCAATATCTTATAGGTATAAATTATATATATATATATATATATTTGTTTTGAAGTCCTAAACACAAATAACTTTCTTTCAAGGAGATAAAAAAGATAAGGATGAAAACCTGTGTAAATTCAGAAGTATCCTCAGAAAATTCTGTATCCCAACTCTCAATCCTACAAACCAAGAACTAACTTGTGCTTAGTCCTTGTAAATTTAATAAAAAAAAATTAACATGTATAATTACCTTTAAATTATTTCCTTGTAAATCTCAACTCAAATGTAATTTTAGAGACAAAATTGATTTTAAGATGTATCCAAAAGTTAATTCAAATACATGAATTTAAGAAACAAAATAAATTATGATGCTTAAAATTGATTCTGCATTTACCCAACAAAATACCAAACTTGCACCTTAGTTCTTGAAAAAGTGATGCATTTTTAATTAATAAGTAGCAAGAAACACGTAACTATGTGTTTATAAAAGAGAGGGTGTACAAGAGAAGAAAAATTGTTTCGTAATATGGAAAGATATATGCATATGAAACAAAAGGAAGGGAGCTTTAAAGCTAATAAGATTAGTTAAAATGAATTTATAAGGAAAATGCCTCAAAAAAGGAAGTGATATTTTAAGTCATTTCATATAACTATACTTATTAGTGTTTTTTTTTTAATTTCTCATCAAAATAAAGGATACTATCTGAAATGAACAAATGCTTTTAATACATTTTTTAAAAGACTATTGAAATACATTTAATTTTTTTTTATTTTAAAGGCTATCTAACTTTTTTTTATTACTAACAAATTTAGATTTTGTTTGACCGACACTCATATGGATGACTAAAATTTGCATTTTTCAAAAATTTTTTGTACACCTTCCTCTTATAATTTCAAAATACAAGTTGTCCACACAATTTAAGTTATATTTGGATAACTTGTCTAAAAATTATTTATTTTAAAGGTAATTCACTTGAATGCTAATATATACAACTTATGTAAGGGTATTATTTTTAGGCCACCCTTACAATATTATTTATGCACCTACCTTCACAACCACTACCTAGATACTCTGGATTCTTGGTAAAGAATCATATTCTAGCACCATTATATGAAAGCAGTAGATAAATTAAAAACTATTTTATTACCTTATGTGTTGCTGAATAAGTAAATAAATTTTGTTTCAAGAATTATAAAATTTTTTATGATTTTTTATTTTAAACTTGTTTTCTATGTAAACGTGTGACACACTATATGTTATTAAAAGAATGAATACCAAAAGCAAATATTTTTAAAAAAGAATTTTACTTCAAAAGATCAAATAAGTAAATAAATTTTGTTTTAAGAATTATAAAATCTTTTATATTTTTTATTTTAAACTTGTTTTCTATTTAAAAGTGTACAACTTTGATAAATTATAATAAACAAATTAAAATGCATACAAAATAAGCAGTTTAGAATGGTTAAAATAATCTAATGCTTCATAACAATTAAGGTAAAATAAATTATCTTGCATGGTTCGATTAAAATCGAGTCTAACAAGAAGCAATAAACAAAATAACACTCTATAAGGGGCATGTTTATAAGTCATGATCCTATATATACTCAATTTTTATATACATAATTTGTAACATTTTAACTCAATTAAGATAATTCAAGTTTCTATTTTGATTTTTGGAGTATACATAATAAGAATTAAAATTGTTATATTATTGGATTTCTCTGTCTCATGTAATTCTATTTGGAATTTTTGGATTGTAGTTTTGTTTGAAATTTAAATGCCTACCATATGTTTAATAGATGTCATAGTTAAGTTCAAATCATTTCATATGTTTAATAGATGTCATATCTTTGTTGAATTCATCCCAACTTAACTATCCTAGCCTATTTGGGATTGGGAATACAATAAACGCAAGCATGATAAAGTTTGCTCACAGCTCTATTTTCTTCTTAGAGTAGAAATAACCTTAGAAATTGCTAATCAAGATTTCTAACAAAACCAGCTTAGAAATAGTAATATTCTAGTGCAAAATTAATGTCAATCTTCTAATAAACCAATGCAACTTAATAACTCACAGCAATCTTTCCATCCAAACAATCACCAAATTCCTATTTAAGAAAACCAGTATTCTTGTAATGCATTAAATATGGAATCCTAACTCATGAAGGCAAAAACAGACTAGTTTACTCCAAACTTGACTAATTTTAGCCACCAAGATAATCTAACATATCTGTGAGAATATAATGAATAGCTAGAATCAGTAGCCATAGAAAACCTCTCTCTACCAAGATTCAATTCTATCATGAACTGTTTGTTGGAAAATCATATTTCACATTTAAGGCTCATTTGGCTAATTAACAAAATGAGCTTCAGTTGCTTTTATGACAAAGAATAAATTGGTAGTGGGAATTGGAAAGTGAAAGGAGAATTATTCCTAAACATAGGTGATTTAATCTTTTACTCTAGGCCCTAAAGGAAAAAAGTGATTCACAATGTCTTTCATTTTTTACAAAAAAGAAAGATAAGGTCTTGTTTTCAACTCGTACAATAATTTTTCTCTTTTAGCTTATGCATGTTGGAGCCATGAGATTCGTAAATAGTATCATAGTGAATAAAAATAAGAGTACTAATAAAAATAAGAATCTTACTCTATAAAGAAGAGCATAATAAGAAATAATATGACTTAAAATTACTAATCAAGGGACCCATCGATTTTTATCTTACTTTGAATTACTTTTTTTTGGACGGAGTGAGAATTTTTTTTACTTTGTGACCATATTAGAATTTCTCCCCAGTTAAAAAAGTAAAAGGAAACAACAACCTTGTTGGGGATTTTAACAACTGGCCTATCTACCAATCAACGCCAAACAAAACTACCAGTCTCAATTTACCCTTTTTTGCAAAGTTTCAAATTAGAAGTTTTGTCAATTTTTTCATCTATACATTACACTATTTCATCCTAAGTTTATTTAACATTTTTCATTCTTCTTGTTTATTTTCAAGTATCAATCATTTTAGTGCATTTGTATTTGTTATTGATCGGTTGGAAACAAAAATAAGGCACTTAAGCTAAAACTTCTCTTTAACTCTTAATAAAAGCACATGCCTACCACACCATCTCTTACTCTATTGACATTTTAATTTGCCCAGAAATAAATCCAAGTGAAGCAACAACAAGACGCATGCCTACCACACTTGTCTTTTTAACCAACAAAAAAGCAATCTTTATATAAGAGTCATGCCTTCTCTTTCACAAAATCCTCTATTTCAGCACATTCATCAAGTTTAGGGTCGTTAAAGATAAAGACAGCAAAGCAAAAGTACCCTTCTGGATTAGTAATGCTTGGAGATTCAAAGAAGCTTGATTGATCTGAAAAGAAGCTTGATTAATCTTAAGGTCTACATGGAGGTGAAAAGTTGAGGAAGAAATAAGAGAAAGCTAAAGAGAAATCTAAGAAAGTTGAGGGAAAAAGAAAGAAAATAGGGTTTTGGTTCGTGGTAAATTTGAAAAAATTCCACGAAGTCGTACTTCAATGGAAAAAAAATGAGATTCAAAGGTAGTTTAACATAACCGCTATTAAAAAACCATCTCTAAAATTCTTTTTTCATAGGTGTCGAATTAGGTAACTTAAGTGTGATTCATGTGTTTCTTTAGTGGCAGTTTAGACCAATTATCGTCTTTGAATAACTGCTAAACACCAATTTTGTAGTAGTGAAATTAACTTGATATATTTTCAAGGTTCCAAAACCATTGAACACAACTTCATCTTGTTCATATATGACAAACTTTTATTTCCAAAGAAAATTCAAGTTTCTTTGAACAATTAACAAGCATTTTTTATTAATGGGACATAAATACAATATTTTAATGAAAAGATTTTATTATATTTTATCTTTAACTTATAAATTCTAAGTCCTTCAAAGAAGTTTTATTATCATTTCCCATAAAATTGAAATCTTTTCCACTATCAACTTTCTTAATTTTCTAAATACATAAATTATAGCTCCTAAATTAACCTACCAACTAAATAGCTTAACATATGAAACACAATATTTTAGAAGAAAAGACTCATTTCCCTAGGTTTTAATTTTTTTTATATGATATTCCTTCTTAATGTAACCTGGCTTGTTACATTGTAAGCATATTTACTATGCAATAATCATCTTATTCTTTTAAAATAGAAATTCTTATAATTTTGAAATTGAAATATCATCACATTTCTTATTAAAACTTTTATTTGGCTTTAGTTATTAATTGAAAGCTCATATTTAATAATTTCCTTAATTTTTCACTACCTTTCTATCTTTTTTGTGATCAAACTTATAAATAAGATGGTCAAACTCTCTTAGGGAACTCAATTAATATAACTTTGACATACATTTTATGATAGTGCAGACAATAGTTTTCATCTATAATTTTATCACAAAATTTAAAACTTTTATTATCAATAATAACATATTCATTCACATGTTTTTTCATATCAATATTTCTACAAATTTTGATCTAGTGAATCTTTTTGAAAAATTATTCACATGAGAATCAGACTCCTTTTTTTTTTATTTAGCCTTCAATTATCTAAAATTTCTTTTGTGGTCTATATTTACAAATTAGTCATATGATAAGTTTTATTGAGATCACTATCACTTAACATAGTATCGTATCTTCTTTAATTTTTGAGATCAAAGAATCAATTCATGTGGCTTTCACTTTTTCAATTAAAATTTTAATTTTACCATTAGATTTGGAAATGTCAATAGTTAGTTTCCAATTATTATAACTCTTCAAGTTGCTTTCATACTATTTATTGACATCAACCATATTCATTTCCTGTTGCTCTCACTTTCTCAATTAAAGTTTAATTTTACCATTAGATTTGGAAATATCAATAACTATTTTCTAATTATTATAGATCTTCAAGTCCCTTTCATACTATTCATTATCATCAACCACATTATTCTCATTAGTTACTAGTTAATAAAAGATAGGTACATATTTCATATAAATAATATCCTTACAATCATATAAAGTTAAGAGTATATCAATTCTATATTCTCAATCCTCATAGTTAATACCATCCAATACTTTGAGAAGATCAACAAACATAGATTCACCACCAGGATATTTAAAAGAATCCCAATTCACATTGTACTTTAAAATAATCACTTACTCACTGGAGATTCGTGATAAATGATAAACGGGCAAAATGCATAATATTATGTTGATTTTAATCTCTTAATTCATTGTTAACTTGTGATTTCTTTGCTCTTTTTGTTTTAGTTTAGTATTTTGTTCTTTGGTACTACTTTAGCCTGTATCTTTGTTTGTAGGTCAGTAAGAAAGCTTGGAAAGAAGGGTGAAAGTGGAAGTTCAAAGTATATTTAGATTAAAGAGAAGCTAGGAAAGGAGCCCTACAAAGAACATAACTCAGCTATGACTGAAGTAAGGAAAAGCAAAGAAGGCAGCACCAAACACGGGGTAGTCATATCCCAGGATACGGTCGTGTTTGGTGCATTTCTTAGCAATTTTGCAGTGCAAAACATGCCCTAGCCATGTCACAGGATACAGCCATGTTTTGGGCTTTGTTACCCTACTATATAAGCCATTATTGCATAACGAGAAGGGGGAGATAGTTTTCAGATAGATCAGATAGGTTTTCTATTTTTAAGACATTTTTCTGAATAGATTGCCAGATACTCTTGTGGATTGAAGTTTTTGTGAAGATTGTAATTTATTTCATCACTTGGCATCTTGGTTTTCTCTTTCAAACTTTATCTTTATTTTTATACATTGTATTGAATATTATGGAGTACTTAATGATAATAAATCTAATTTTTATTTCCATCATGAGTGAGTATATGTTTATTCTAGGATTGGGAATAACCCACTTGTGGTCCCTTGCTACTATATTGATTGATTTCCTGTTATAATTACTTGGTATTAATTGATTCAACTATTATGCTTGCTTAGTATTTGATGAAATGTTTGGCCATCATTTTGTCTGATTTTAGGTAGATAATTGAAGTACCAAAAAGAGAAGATTATCACCGAAACCCTAACAGTTGAATAAGAGAATTTTAATCACAGAAGTAGATTGAGTTTCTTAAGGATTGAATTAGTTAGCATTGATCTTAAAGGACTTAAATTAATTTAAACCATGAAAGTAGGTTCAATTAGGTTGATTCGAGTACTATTATTAAACCTTGAAAGAGGCTAGTAATTAACCTAGGCTAAATCATCCTCAATTATCCAAATGATTACAATAGGGAGAATTTACACTATTTGTTGAAGACAGTAAGTGAAACCTAATCCTAGGCTTTTACAATTGAACTTTGTTTGTTAATTAAGTGCCACTCTTTTATCAATATATTTTAATATCTTTAATATCCTTCATTGATTTAGATAACTTGAATTACAAACTCTAGTAGTTGATAGTGAGATCCTTGTGGAATTCGACCCGTACTTGCAAGTGTTTACTATAACTATATCATGCGCTTGCGAAAAACACATAACAAGTTTTTGGCGTCGTTGTTGGGGATCTCTTTGGTGTCAAATATTAGTCTATTTTGCAATATAGCTAAACTAAATCTTTTCTTTTATTTTGATATCTAATCTTTACTTTTATTTTGTTGTTGCTACTTTTGGTTTCTATTTCGTAGGTGTGTTTCCCTTTTATGTGAAGAGCTCGTGAGAATCTCGTTCAGTTTGATCCTGAGGTTGAAAGGACACTTTATAGAAGGAGGAGACAAAAAAGATAAGGCTAGTCAACACATCTAGCCGTGGACTAACAAAATAACCATTCGTTGAAGGACTTCGCTGCACCAGATACCCAAGGCATAAGTCCAAGCATTGTTAGACCTGTTGTGGAGGCTAACAATTTTGAATTGAGGCCTTCACTTCTGTAAATGGTTTAGCAAAATTAGTTTGGAGGATCTCTCACCAAAGACCCAAACCTTCATCTATCGGTCTTCCTTAAGTATTGTGATACTTTGAAGCTTAATGGAGTTTCTCTAAATGTTATTCGGTTGAGATTGTTCCCCTTCTCTCTAAGGGATAAGGCTAGAGCTTGGTTGCATTCTTTGCCAGCTAGATCCATTATTACATGGCAACAACTATCACAAGCTTTCTTAGGCAAATACTTTTCTCTATGTAAGATAGCTCAACTCCGTAATCAAATTACAACTTTTGCTCAAAGAGATGAAGAGTCACTGTATGAAGCTTAGGAGCGATTCAAAGAACTTCTAAGGTTATGTCCCCATCATGGATTGGAAAAGTGGTTGATTATCCACACCTTCTACAATGGGCTCACATATAATACTTATATATCAATAGATGCCGTTGCAGGAGGAGCACTCATGAACAAAACTACAAATGAAGCATACACTCTCTTATAGAAGATATGGCTAAAAATCATTATTCATGGTCAGGTGATCGAGCTTTATCAAAGAAACCATTAAGGAAATATGAAATTGATGCACTAGGCAATTTGTCTTCCAAGGTAGATGCTCTCTTTCAGAAACTTGACAAATTAAGTGTGAATGCAATAGGCTCTTCCAGTGTTTCATGTGAAATTTGTGGATGGATTGGTCACATTGCTATTGAATGTCAACTAAGGAATCCTTCTCTTTAAGGTAGTGAACAAGTAAATTTTGTCAACAATTTTTCCCAGCAAAATAACACTTTTTCCAACACATACAACCCAGGCTGGAGGAATTATCCTAACTTCTTCTACCGATCAAATCCAAACCCCGCTCCTTAAAATAATTTTAGGCAACCCCCTGGCTTTCAACCCTCAAAACCTCTTAATCCTCCACTCCCACTAAAATCCAACCTTGAGACATTGATGGAGAATTTTGTGCCAACCCAAACCAAGCAAAATGAGGATTTTGGGATACAAAATCAGACCAAGAGTGAGGCTATTAAGGAACTAGCTTCCAAGGTTGATTCACTGACCACACATAACAAGATGCTGGAGACTCAAATTGCCTAACAAACCAGTTCTTCAACCTGAAGTTTGGGTAAACTTCCAGGTCAACCAGAGAATCCAAGGGAACATTGCAAGGCTATTATTTTAAAAAGTGGGAAGCAATTAGAAGGGCCTGAAATAAGCAAAAAGGAAGTTAAAAATGATGAGCCTGGAGTAAAGGTTGAGAAACCTAAGGGGGTTGAAGTTAGAGAAGAGGAAGAAACGAAGGGTCAAAAAGAAAAAGAACCTAAGTACACACCTCCCAAGCCATACAAGCCACCAATCCCCTTCCCTCAAAGATTAGCTAAAGTAAGATTGGAGAAACAATATGAGAAATTTTTAGACGTTCTCAAGAAACTGCATATCAATATTCCCTTTTTGGAAGTTGTTTCACAAATACCCTCTTATGCCAAGTTCTTAAAGGAGATCCTATCTAACAAAAGAAAGTTTGAGGAGTATGCCACAGTTCCCTTGACTGAAGAATGTAGTGCAATCATCCAAAATAAGTTACCTCCCAAACTCAAGGATCCTAGAAGTTTTTCTATTCCTTGTTTCATTGGTGATATGCATATTGATCGTGCTTTGTGTGATCTCAGCACAAGTGTGAGCCTCGTGCCTCTTTCCATTTGTAAAAAGCTCCAAATGGGTGACTTAAAGCTTACCACTTTCTCCTTACAGTTGACAGATCGATTTGTCAAATATCCAATTGGTATCTTAGAGGATATAACTCTAAAAGTTGATAAACTATTCATCCCTGTTAATTTTGTGATTTTAGAAATGGAAGAGGATACTCAAATCTCTATCATTCTTAGAAAGCCTTTCCTTGCCACTACTGGAACTATTATTGATGTTAAGAATGGAAAGTTTTCCTTGAATGTAGGGGATGAAAAGATTGAATTTAATTTGACTCTTGCTATGAAATGCCCTTCTCTTAAGAACTCATGCTGTAAAATTGATTCAATTGAGCAAATTATGAGAGAAGATATAATGAGTCATTATTCCATTGATCCTCTTGAGCCTTGGCTTGTGAAAAGTTCTTCCACTTGTGATGAGAATGTTGAAGCTACCATGTATGCTAAGTTGCTTGATGAGAGCCCTATTTTCTCTGCAAAACCAAGAGCTAAGAAATTGGAAGTGAATCCAAAACACACCACCATGGAGGAAGATAAAATTCCAAAGGTAGAACTAAAACCTCTCCCTCCCAACTTAAGGTATGAATTTCTTAGTCCCAACTCTACTCACCCTATGATTATAAATGCAACTCCAAGTGATGATGAAATTGATAAATTGCTCAAGGTTGTTAGAAAGCATAAGAATGTCATTAGGTATAGTATTGATGATATCAAGAGGATTAATCCTTCTATTTGCATGTATCGTATTCTGCTTGATGATGATCATAAGCCCTCTACAGAGCACCAAAGACATTTGAATCCAAACATGAAAAGAGGTAGTTAAAAAGAAGGTGCTTAAATTACTTGATTCAGGCGTCATCTACCCTATCTCTGATAGTGAATGGGTGAGCCCGATTCAAGTAGTTTCAAAAAAAGGGGTATGACCGTCATCAAGAGTGACAATAATGAATTGATCCCTACTAGAATGGTCACAGGTTGGTGCATGTGCATTGATTATAGAAAACTGAATAAAGCCACCTGAAAAGAGCATTTCCCTCTTCCATTCATTGATCAATTGTTAGAAAGGTTGGCTAAGCATTCTTACTTTTGTTATTTATATGGATATTTTGGGTTCTTTCAAATTCCTATTCATCCAAATGACCAAGAAAAGACCACGTTTACTTGCCCTTATGGTACTTTTGCCTATAAGAGAATGCCATTCAATCTTTGTAATGCACTAGCCACCTTTCAAAGGTGCATGATGGCCATATTTTCTGATTTTATTGAACACATTATGGAAGTTTTTATGGATGATTTTTCTATCTATGGCACTACATTTGATCATTGTTTGAGTAACTTGACCCAGGTTTTACAGAGATGTAAGGAGATGAATCTTGTTTTGAATTAGAAAAAGTGCCATTTTATGGTAAGAGAGGGCATAGTGACTGGGCACTTAGTGTCTGAAAGGGGAATTAAAGTAGATAAAGCCAACATTAAGCCTATCCAATATATGCCCCCACACTCAAATGTTAAGGGAGTGAGAAGCTTTCTAGGCCATGTGGGTTTCTATCAGCGTTTCATCAAAGACTTCTCTAAAATTTCAAAGCCTTTAACTAATTTGCTTGTTAAAGATAATCCTTTTGTCTTTGATGATGACTATCTTAATGCTTTTTACAAGTTAAAGGAGGCCCTAATATCCATACCAATCATTCAACCCCCTGACTGGAGTCTTCCTTTTGAAATCATGTGCAATGCTAGTGACTATACTGTCGAGGCGATTCTTAGACAAAGAAGGGATAGGAAGCCTTATGCCATCTATTATGCAAGCAAAACTCTAGATGAAGCTCAAGTCAACTATTCTACCACAGAAAAGGAGCTGTTGGCAGTAGTCTTTGCAATCGATAAATTCCACCAATATATGTTAGGTTCTAAGATTGTTGTGTATATAGACTATACTGCTATCAAGTACCTCCTGAGCAAAAAGGAGGCTAAGCCAAGGTTAATCCGATGGATTCTTCTCTTGCAAGAATTTAATTTAGAGATCCAGGACAAAAAGGGAGTTGAGAACATAGTCGTTGATCATCTTTCAAGGTTGAGGCAAGAATCAATTGAGGAAGCAAAAGATGAACTACCCATTCATGACTCCTTCCCTAATAATCAGCTCCTTGGTATGTCGGCTTTGTCAACTACCTTGCATGTGGAATCTTACCTCATAGATTGAGCTATCAACAAGGAAAAAAATTCTTCTCAAATATTAAATCCTACCACTGGGATGAACCGTGCTTATACAAATGGTGTGCAAATGGTATTTTTTAAAGGTGTATCCTTGAAGAAGAGGTAACTAGTGTCATCTTTCATTGCCATGATTCACCTTGTGGTGGTCATGCTATTACTTTAGAAACTGCTGGTAAAATCCTTCAAGCTAGGTTCTATTGGCCTTCACTCTTCAAGGATGTCCACAAATATGTGAAAGCTTGTGATTGATGCCAAAGAACTAGTAATATTTCAAGAAGGAATGAAATGCCTTTGAATAATATTCTAGAGGTAGAAGTATTTGATGTTTGGGGAATGGACTTCATGGGACCTTTTCCACTATCTTGTGGTAACAAGTACATCCTAGTAGCAGTAGCATCCCCTACCAATGATACCAGAGTGGCAACTAAGTTCTTTAAGAAGGTAATCTTTCCAAGGTTTGGAATCCCTAGAATTGTCATCAGTGATGGTGGCTCACATTTTACTAAGCGTCAATTTGAATCCCTTTTGAAGAAATATGGAGCAACTCACAAGATGGCACTGGCATACCATCCCTAAACGAATGGCCAAGTTAAAGTTTCCAACAGAGAGATTAAGAGCATTCTGGAGAAGACGGTCTCTAGAGTAACGAAGGATTGGTCTTTGAAACTTGATGATGCATTGTGGGCTTACTAAACTGCTTATAAAACTCCTATAGGCACTACCCCATTTCGGTTGATATATGGAAAGCCTTGTCATTTGCCAATTGAGCTGGAACACAAGGCATATTGGGCAATCAAGACGCTCAACTTTGATCTAAGGACTGTTGGAAAAAAGAGATTACTCCAATTGAATGAACTTGATGAGTTGAGACTTAAAGCCTATGAAAATGCAAGGTTGTACAAGGAAAGAATGAAGAGTTGGCATGATAAGTACATTCTAAGATGAGAATTTCAAGTAGAAGACTAGGTTTTGCTTTTCAATTCTCGGTTAAAACTCTTCCCAGGCAAGCTTGACAGGTTACTAAGACCAGTCAAATTATTAAATTTATAAATCAGATTACCCTATTCTTCTTGTAGTATAAGGCAGCCCGGGTCGAGCCCTTGGATTTTCTAATATTAACAATCAAATTAAGAGATGAATAAGGGGGTTAGTTTGCAGCAGTCTAAAGGATAGGAAAAGAAATAGGCAGAAACTGTTACAAAATTGCAAGAGATAACCAGTCCAAAGGAGTCATTGAACTTGAGATTAATCTATCATGGGCCACTAAGTGTTCATTCAGTTATTGATCATATTCTTGGCCTTAAATCATACAAGAAGCCTTAGGATGATTGATGAACCATTTA
>JANHAO010008002.1:0-19660 GCA_026873985.1 Saraca asoca | reverse complement strand
TCAGCTAAGAAGCAAACACATCAAAAGCTCAATGCATTGCTTGGTTTCTACCTTTTTCTTCTACAATAGATCATGAAGCCACAATTTTTCTAAAATCTAAACATCATGAAGCCATTCCATTCAAATTTCACAATTAAAACAAGGAAGAAGGAGAATAAATGGCTAACAAATGAATGTAAGAAACAAATACCAAGGTCTCAGCATTAAATCTTCAAAGTTGCAGCCCCTTGGACTGGTTACAGAAACTAGCCTTCCATAGAGGCTGAAAATACATAGAAAAGTAGGAGAGCAAAAGCTTGCTCTCAGCCATGAAAATCTACCCTAAACACACTCTAAAAACTAAGCAAAAACTGAAGCAAAAAGTCTCTTTCAAAATGGTTCTACTCAGGTTAAAAGAAGGAGAGCTAGTCTATTGGTTTGGTGAGTAGGCTGATGGCTAGTCTGGTGGCTGCCTCTGCCATTGCGTGTTGCACCTTTTTGCAGGCCATTTCCTCTTCTTTTTCTTCTGATTTTTGGCCTTCCAGCTGGCTAAGTGTGGGTTGGGCAAAGTGATGGATCATTTAGGCTCAAGTGTATGCCAATTGGGGCCTTATAACACCAACTCTATAGAGGCCCATTTTGTAGCTACTCTGCCTCCGAGTTATAGCACATTTTTGACACCCAATTTGATCTTTTCAAGTCTGTAAGTCTTCATATGAAATGTGGATTTATGTATTAGCTTTCATTTGGGCTTAGACTCACCTCAATTGGACTCATATTTCTCCAGATATGGTCTAATATGTGTGCAGAGGTCGGCTGCCCGAGATAGTGTTCTGACAGAATTCTTATGTTGGATTCAACTCAAAATTCAGATAACCAATCGTGTGATTTAGCCTTGAAGGTCTTCATGAAATTTGTATATATATCTCTTAGCTTTCCTACAAGATAAAAATCACATCAATTGGACAATTTTAGCTCAATATATGGCCAAATTATAGAAACTTCTCAAAATGGCCAATTATGCAGAATTTTGTAAAATGATGCCAATTGACACAAAATCACAAATACACACTAACACAACTGGAAACATGCAATTAAAGACCTTAAAATGCTAATTATGAGGACAAATAGATGTGTTAAATATTATGTTATTAGTTATAGAATCTATTTTGATATCTTGCTTAGAACTTTCTAACATACTACACCTCTACAAAGCATGAATACAAATCCTAATTGTGATTTGTAATCATCTTTGTCTAACTGAGATCTTGCATTTATGTAACTTATAATTCTCTAGTCAAGGTTTCCTCCATATATTAAGAGCACATCCTTTATTATTCTCAAGTACTTAAGGATGATCTTGATTGAACTCTAGTGACTTTCACTTGGATTAGCCTAATATCTGTTGCTGACACTTAGTGCATAAAAGACATCTAGCTACATGCATATCATGGTGTATACATGATTGATCCTATTGTTAATGCATAGGAAATTTCATTCATATGTTTTGGCTCATCTTCTGTATTAAGACACTATTTCCTAGACAAGTGAACACAGTGAGACATGGGTAAGAACCCTTTTTTAGATCCATCTATGCTAAACCTTTTTAGCAATTTTGCCTATGCATGTGGATTATGAAAGACCAAGCAACATTTTTGTTCTATCTTTATAGATCTCCATACCCAGAATGTAGCTTGCTTCTCTCAAATCCTTCATGAAGAATGTTTTAGACATTCATAACTAGACAAATTGTAACATAGGAATGTTATTTATTGTAAGTAATATGTCATCTGCATATAGTAATAGGAAGATGACTACACTCCACTGACCTTCTTGTACACACATGGCTTATCAACATTCTTGACAAAGTCAAATGATTTATGGTTCTTGAACCTCTTATCATCCTCAATCATGTGATCTATATTATTTTATGGTTCTTGAACCTCTTTAAATTCTACTTTACCCCATTAACCTTTTCAAAGATAAACTCCTTTTCCAAGAAGGTAGCATTTGTTGAGTCAAAGACCTTATGCTCAATAGGGTGGTAAAATTAACCCCTTGTTTCTTTATGGTGTCCAATAAATAAGCATTTATCACTCTTAGATCCTTATTTTTTGTGATGACATGCTTCACATAAGTAGAACACCCCTAAATTCTTTAATTATGAAAGATTTGGCTTCTTCCCAAACCATAGCTCATATGGTCTCTTATCAACAAAGTTTGATAGAACCTCAAAAAGAGATTGGTAAGGTTACAAAGCTCATCATGGACTATACCATATCAAGCAAAGCATGATTTCTCCTTTCTAAAATACTATTCATTTATGGTGTGGCAGGTGGAGTCCATTATGAAAGAATCCCACATTCCTTTAAATAGTCCATGAATTCCTAGCTTAAGTACTCTCTACCTCGATCAAATCTAGGTGTCTTAATACTTTTTCTAGTTTATTTTTTTTTACTTTACTTTTGAATTCTTTGAACTTTTCAAAAGCTTTAGACTTGTATTTCATCATATACACATACCCATACCTAGAATAGTTATTGGTAAAGGTCATGAAGTAGGAATATGCACCATTGAACATGTCTTATGGGGCAAAAACATTTCTTGATCGCCAAGCATAACTTTAAGCTATATTAATCACATTTTTCTTAGTCTCACACCTATTTAGCTCATCCAAGGCAAAGGATCATTCTAATATCCAAAGAAGCAGTCAGCTAGAGTATATGGTTTATATCCTTGATTTTTTTTGAATAATACTAGACTCTAACCAAATTTATAAGTTTGTAAGATAGTCCAAGATGTTTTTCTAAGCTCTTTTGTGCCCTACCATCTTCATGAAATCTAAATGTTAATCACAAAATCAGGAACCCTGAGACAATAAGCCATCTAAGACGTATCATCCTTGGTACTACAATTTACCAAATAATTTCTAAGGTTATAGTTAGGAGATTGAAATCTTTCTTGGATAATCTGATTTCTCCTCTTGAAAGTGCTTTTACCCCAACTAAACAAGCCTAAAACAATGTTGTGATTGTTTAGGAACTTTTCCACATAGTGAAAAGAAAAAAAGGGTAAGAAAGAATTAATGATGCTGAAAATAGATTTGGAAAAAACCTATGATAGGCCTGAATGGAACTTTATCTAGAAAATGCTTGAATACTATTAGGTTCCTCCTTTCCTTTAAGAACTTAATTATGAATTGTGTCACTTCTGCAAGTGTCTCTATTCTATTCAATGGTGGAAAAATAGACCCTTTTAATCCATCAAGAGGTCTTAGATAGGGATATCCCTATCTCTTCTTATATCTTCATCCTATGCATGGAGCACCTTCCTTGTCTAATCCAGCATGCTATGTCAAATGGAAGTTGGCATCTAGTGAAAACTTCAAGTTCTAGCCCTTGCTTTTTCTAATTTTTTATTTTTGTAGATGATATCATCTTTATTGCCAATGTAGAAGTGCAAATATTGATGTTATCAGGAGCACTATGCAACAATTATTTGCTATCTTAGGATTAAAAGTTAACTCTAACAAGTCCAAAGTTCTATTCTCTTCTGATACTTTAGAGATAATTAAAAGAGAGATTACTAGTTTGTTGGGGTTTGAGAGTATTGACATCCTAGAATGTCTACTAACTTGCTTTTCAACCCCTTTTTTGATAAATGCATGAGCCTTCTAGAGAGAGTCCAACATAAATCAATCAAGCACATTTATAGAAAGGCATGCTAATATGCAGACCATTTGGCAAAAAGGGGTTTGAAGGATCAACCTAGCTTGACCACTTTTTGTAGTCCACTTACAAACATTATTTCTCTTTTAGCCACAGATTCATCTAGTGCTATGTTTTCCTATTTTGTGGTTTATAACTTGAACCCTTATTTTGTTTATATACCTTTTAATAAAAATATGTTCTTATAGGTAAAACTATGATAGATTTGAACAAACTTGTTTGATTTGGACTTGAAAGGGATTTTCTTTTCAATGTAAAATCAATTTTAAAGATTTCCATTTACCAAAGGAAAAAAATTAAGAGATTTCGTTTTAATAACATGTTATTGAAATAATATTTTGGACTAGCATAGTCAATTGGTTTATTATAAATTGGATTACTAAATATCAAATAATATTGTTTGTTTATCTATCCAAATATATGATCATATTGCTAGTGGGCTTTAGTGTGGTACTTAGACTATCTATGGATGTATTGTTATATGGGCCTTGTTTGTTAGACTACTAATGATGGGAAGGTTAGCCCAATTTGTTCCCGTAAGGAAAGGTCCCTACTCTCACCCTATATGTTATTGTTATTATTGTTATAATATTTGATCTACTGAGCACACATATCTAAATATACGTACAAGACTACACTTGATGGATTTAGTCATTGGTGAAGCTACTAGGCATTGGCACCTAAGCGGTAAGTTCTTTGTGAACCTTCTCATATCAATAAATCCTATGATGCAATCTCAATCCATATGACTATTACGTGGAATAAGAAAGAAAAGGCTTTCTAAATTCCAACATATGTTGTTTCTCATTTATGGTAGAATTGTTGAGGAAAGATAAAGATGTGCCTTTTGATTCATTGCTCAAGATAATTAAGGCCTAAGTGGATTCAATGTGTGGGGAAGAAAAAATGTGTTTTTTGTAATCTCCTAAATATGTGATTATATTTAATTTACTAATAATAAGGTGGAAATTAACCACATCAATAGTGGAAAATTTATAAAACTTATTATTAGAAATTAAATATGTGTTCATCTCACATGACTATTGAGGAAAAGAGGAAGAATAAGAGAAAAAACTCTTGATTCCTTATATATGATTTCTTGAGCTTAATTACACTTCATTATAATGAGATAATGATAGAATTAAGTGTTGTGGTTATGACTTTTGGGCATGCAACCATTGGGCAACCAAAAGACATATTTTTCAGGTAATGTAACTAATGTCACTTTATAAGTGTGATGAATCATAATTTAAAGAAATCTACACACATAGTTATTCTATTGGCACTTAATTCAAAGGCTATACTTAGGTCTCTATTGTGTAAAAAAGGGTATGAACAAATCTCCTATTTTACTTTTCATAATGTTAACTTGGTTGCTAATCCTAGGCATGTTTTTAGGGCTATTTTTATCATTCTAAGGCTATTCTACAAGTTTGTTAGGATCAAAGGTCTTTTATGCATTATAACTCACCTTGCTTGGAAAGACAAGTGAGGTCATGAATCTTTATAAATAGGTTTTTATTTATTTTTAATAAAAAATAAATAAAAATTACAACATTGGTATCAGAGCATCTAGTTATAAAAACATGTTCATAGGTGTCGAACATAGTCTTTGACATGTGACTAAGTATCTTGAATTTTTTTTTTCTATATGATCCTGATGATTAATATGAAATTGATAAGTTAATGGACTTGTATGCTAAAAGTTTTTTTTTTATTCAAAAGTGAGTCAAAAGGAGCTTAAAAACTTTGGTTGGATTTTTTAAGCTTGTAAAGTAATTCCTTGTAATTAATTATTTTAAGGCATAAAATAGATGGTTTTATTTGGAATAATAAAATGCATGCTTAAATTGATTTGATTATAGGCTAGGAATGCTTATCTCTAGTTTGTTTAAGCATAAATTAGTTTTTTTTATCAATTTATGCAATTTATGTCTTGTTGTGAAAATGAATATGCTAATGGGTATAAAGTTGTGTGATGTAGTATGGCGATCACCACAAGAGGCATTATAGTCTAGCTAAACAAAGATCTGAAGCTTGATGGGGATAACTATCTCTATGGCCATGAAAGATTCAATTTTTACTCATTGAATAATACACACTCGAGATGACATCCATTACACTTATGGAGTTAGCTCTAGAAGCATTGAATGTGGATAAGACTGGATATGAGGCTCTAAAAAGAAAAGACACCTTGGCTCGAGTCACCTTTATAATGCAATGACCAATGATCTGATGGTTGACTTCACCATGCTCTATTCAACAAAAGAAATATGGGACATGGTGACAACTAAGTATGGAAGTGTTTCTTTGAATAAACAAAAGGCCTTATTCCTTAAGTTTAAGAATTATTCAAAGAAGTCAAAACACAATATGTCCTTGTCACCTCTAAAAGATACCTCACATGATCTCAAGCTTGAAAGGAATTGGACATACATTAACTAATGAGCAACAAGTGCAAGCAATTATTAGGTGTCTTCTTGATGATGAGTGCCACTTGATTAAGGTCAATTTATGCCACAATTTAGATATTAAGACCTTTAATGATTTTACTAGGCATCTTTTGTTAGAGGCTAAGGTGATGGACATCAGGAGCCCATCCAAAGCATATGTTGCTAAGGCATCTTTTTTGTTAAAGAAAAAAAAGACTAATGGTTGCAAAAAGAGAAAGATCTCTAGGGAAGGTTCCAATTTTGGTACTAAGAAATCAAAAATTGATGAAAAGCACAAGAAGTTGAAAAATGAAGTAAAAATTAAGTGCTTTAGTTGTGGGTCATTTTGTTAAGGAGTGCAAAAATCCTAAGGTGCAAATATTCTCTACTTCTTATGTACATGTTTCATCATGTATTTCAATGACTAAATCTAACTCTTTATGGGTTGTTGATTTAGCAACAACTGACCATATAGCTTGAGATTGGGACTTGTTTGTGGCTTACAAAAAGCTTAGTGCTTGAACTAAGTGGGTTTTTATGGGTGACAACTCTCGTTTGGAAGTAAAAGGCATTGGAATTTGTAATTTGCCAAATACCTTTGTCTAGTGGAAAGCATTCAGTATTGGTGGATGTTTTATTTGTACTTGAAATAAAGAGAAACTTAATCTTTGTAACTTGTTTAATGTGTTTTGGTTTCAGTTTGAATTTTCATAATGGTGTATTGGATATTTCTCGTAATAATGTCAAGTTATTTTCTTGAAAATGGTTTCTTTGTTTTAAATACTATTGCTAATGGTAATAATTCTTCAGGTGATTACCTTATTATGAAGTCAAATGATTAAGTTGTTTGGCATTCAAGGTTAGGACATATTAGCCAAAATAGGATGCATAAGTTAGCCAAAAGTGGCCTACTTGGATCATTATCCGATGTCTCACTCCTAACTATTGAGTTTTGTCTCACCAATCAAGCTACTTGTAAATCATTTGGAAAAGGTGTTTAATGTGATTATCTATTGCAATTAATTCATTCTAATGTATACAGACCTTTAAATGTGGTATCAAGACTTGGTCATAGGTATTTTTGACATTCATGGATGATTGTACTCATTATACCCATGTCTATCTTCCAAAATAGAAAAGTGAAGTGTTAAGTCACTTCAAATCTTATGTATCTTTAGTAAAGAATCAATTAAATCAAACTATCATGTCCTTAAGGACTGACAAGGTTGGTGAGTACTTATCTAATAAATTCAAAAGGTTGTGCAAAGAAAAGGGAATACAAAGACATCTTATATCCTTGGCACACCTTAACATAATGGGATGGCAGAGAGGAAAAACTACACTTTCCTTGATATGGTGAGGACTATGATAATAGAGGCCAACTTAGATTTCTCCTTTTAGGGAGATGCCTTACTCATGGTAGCCCATATTCTCAATAGAGTACTTTCCAAATCTATTCCTTCTACTTTTTATGAGCTTTAGACTATTAGAAAGCCCGTTTTTGTGTAATCTTAGGCCTCAGGGTTGTGTGGCTTACGTCCATACTCCGAATCATAAGTTTGGTAAACTCAAGCAATGTAAGAGAAAATGTGTTTTTCTTGGCTATTCTAAACACTCCAGTTAGTATATGTTCATTGATTTGGAGCAAAGGGGTAAAAAGTCAAAATTCAAGTCAAAGGATGCTACCTTCTTGGAGAATGAGTTTTCATTTATAGAGATTGTTGATAAGTCACAAACACTATATGAACTTACTAATTTTGGATATACTGTGTCAAGTGGAAGTAGTGTTATTGCGAGTGGGAGCTTAGTGCAACCATCAATGGCCGATTAAAGTGGTGAACCTGATCTTGATCAACCTATGGAGGATATGATTGCTCAGCATGATCATAATGTTAATCATGAGCCAGTTCAACCCATTGAGGTTTCCAAACCTTAACAAAAACATTCTAATTTTGATAGTGAGGGAGATGGTAGTAAGCAAACCCCTACTAAGCCTTCTCCTCTTTGTCATTCTACTCGGCAATTCAAAGAACCTAAGTGGTGGATTTTGAATGAAAATGAAGTTCACTTGGCCACATCTTTGGATGATGAGCCACACAATTATAAGGAAGCTCTTGATCATCCAAACAGTAAGAATTGGATAATTGCAATGAATGATGAATTGGATTCAATGTATGCTAATCAAGTATGGGAATTAGTGGATCTTCTTCAAGCTTGAAAGGTAATTGGGTGCAAATAGGTTCTCAAAATAAAGAGGAATGCAGGCAGTAACATAGAAAGGTACAAGGATTCCAAGGGGTACACTCAAGAAGAGGGGATCGATTACAAAGATACCTTCTTACTATAGTACGATTTAATTCTGCTAGGTTGATTCTAGCCATTGTTACTAAACTTGATTTTGTTAGCCTTGCTAGGGAAATTACCTTGTGATTATACTTTCTTTAGTTTTGATGTTGAAAAATAGTTTCATGTGCTTAATGTTTGTTGATTGATTGCAAGATCAAAGTATGCGATTCAAGAGATTCATCATTTAGATAGTGTATTTCTTTTATTTTAATAAGATTTTTTGTCAGTGTGTTCTAATTCTTTTTGATCCAAGCAAATTTATTAAATTGGCTAATTTAAGGTAGAAATAAATCAATTGAAATAAGCTTAAAACAAAAGGATTCAAACAAAGTTTTCAAAGATAACTTCATAAGTCAAAGTTTTATAAAAACTATTTTCACTGTGTGAATCATTCATACAAAAAATTTTATGTGAATCAATTAGATAATCAATTCATGAAGAATTATTTAAGAATTGTTTTCAAAATCATTTTCATCAAAGGTTAGAAAAATCTTTGAATCGATTAGGTAATCAATTCATAACTTTTTACATGAGAGTGTGAATCAATTCACACATCAATTCCATTATGATGTTCTTGATAATACTCATATACGAATCAATTCTTAAGTTAGTAATTACTCTGAATCGATTCATAGTTTTAAAGTTAGTTATTTTTTCAAATACCATTTGCCACACTATAAATAGAAGTCAACTTCATTTCAAACACAATCTTTTGTAAATGAACAAGTGCAAAAACCTAAGAGAAAATAGAGCTTAAACAAATTTACATCTATTTCATCAAACAAAGCTAATCTTGGGTCAAATTAGAGAAGAACACACATAGATAATTAAGATTTACATCTCAATTTGGTATTATATTTTCTATCTTTAAATTTGGTTTTTGTTTTTAGGTTTCTGAGGTTGATCAAAAATCTGAGATATAGAGGGAGAGGTTGATATTCCCTTTGTATCTTTTTTAATTGTGAGT
The DNA here is from genome assembly GCA_026873985.1 of Saraca asoca. Lineage (NCBI taxonomy): Eukaryota > Viridiplantae > Streptophyta > Magnoliopsida > Fabales > Fabaceae > Saraca > Saraca asoca. The sequence continues at coordinate 10,208 of JANHAO010008002.1, read as the reverse complement.
TTGATCATAATTAATTAAAGGTTGTTGACATGCAAATCTAGTCAACTGAAGTCTAAAATCCCAAACTGCAAATCAAGAGTGCAAAATAATAAGAGAGAGAGAGAGAAAGGAAGAACATGAAGACACCAGAAAGTTTTTAACATGGTTTAGCTTGAATCCATGCCTACGTCCATGATTGTTCATTTTTCTCTATGTTTTGGCCGAGTTACAGTGTATATTTGTTGTCTTTCCACTGTTCAATGATTTCAACCCCCTTTATAGTGGCTAGGGCATTATAATTTGAATGTAATGAATCATGAATTGATTACGCTTCCATAATGGACAATAATGGATTTTCATAATTAATTTCCAATGTGGGCTAGACCTCATCCTCAACGACCTGAAGCTACATGTTAGGTTGCTTTAACCTTTGTTGACCAGTGATCTTTGTTCATATTTGATAACTTGATGGCTTGCTCCAGCAACTTTGAGCCTAAATGAGCTAGGCTCTTATCAGTTGGCTTGTCTATTGGGCTTTTACCAGTATATTTGTATGGATTCAAAAATACCCACAATATTAATCCCTAACTTTTAATGCGATCTGCGGATTGAGAGCTGTAGTTTGTTAGTAAAAGCTAGTTGATTATGATCTATCATGCCATTATTTAGACTTCTGTCCCATCATTCTATCTGTGTCATCATTATCATTATTTAATGCACATGTTCTTCCATAATCATCAGAGTGGTGATGACTAAGCCTTGTTATACACTAGACCGCTAGATCAAGGGTAGCTGATCGGTCTCCAAATCTAATGATGAGGCTGTGCAAGCTATATAAGGTGAGAGAAAACCTTTTTTCCCTCTTACTTGTCATTTTTGAAACCTAGCATTCTACTTCTTACTTTTCTTTCAAGCTCATGGACACTCACCACCATATTTTACTCTTTTGCTTTGCCAAATTTGGAATAGAGTACTTCAAATCTGGGTTGCTAGAGACCAATCTTGCACATCATGTTCTTCTCAAAACTCCTCCCGTTCATTAATACAGTAAGTTTTCTCAGCACACCCTTGACTCTAAGTTTCTGCTTTTCACGAATGCCTTGCTCTATGAGTTTTTAATGTCTTGATGATTGGAGAGTTTGGTGGTGTGTGCCTATTAATTGCTAGGAAAATTTGCATGTTGGTTGATTCTGTTGAATGCTTATTTGTACACCTTTTGTTGTTTATGGAAGCTAGCATGTGATCTGTTTGACAAAATGCTTGTAGGTTTTAGGGTCATAGATTGTTGAATTTAGCTTTCTACCTATTTCCCAGGTTTTAGCATCCTAATAGGCTCATTGGTCAAGCCCCCATGTCTTTAATGGTCTAGGTCTTAGGTGTGGTGATAGGAGGCGTGTATAACCTGCTACATAAGGAATTCCCCATTAGCATATAGAAGACTTAGCTTTTAAGTATGGTTTATTTGCAGCGATTTGACTGTTTCCTCTTCTATGTAGATATCTGTAGTTTATAAGCATTGTGGTCATCAAGTAGGAAGTTTTAATGTACCTGACTCTCCAGTTCAAAGTGAGAAGCAGGCGGGTGTCATTGAAGAAGTTACTTTTAGAAGTGGTGAGGTTGCTGAGAACTTTGCAGCTCGTCTTGAACCCACAATGGTTAGTAGGACATTGGGAGACAGAGGCCTCCTACTCACATGGTGTTTACCCATCATGCTCCAACCATTAAACTTGACGAGCTTAAGGGAATAGCTCAAACGTACCACTTCCCTAAGGGCTACCACATTATGGTGCCCTCACCTGATGACCATATAGCTTATCCTCCTCTGGGGTTCATTGCCATTAGCACCTACCATCTTGATGCTAGGCTTATGTTCCCAGTTCACCCTTATATTATTAATTTGTTAAATAAATTAAAACTTTGCCCCTTCTAGCTCACACCCAACTCCTACTCCTAGCTTACCTCCCTTACACTTCTTTATCTTAGGAATAACATCCCACCTCCTTTTGCAAGGGTTCTCTGCTACATTTATTGCATCAAGGGCACAGGCTAGCAAGATAGGATATACTACCTCACAGCTTGCCAGACCGAATACAAGAAAATCTTGCCCCAGGTTAATGCAAAGGGCAAATCTAATGTGGGGAATTATAAAACCCATCAGTTTTATATTTCTTGTCCATCTCTTCATTATCTTCACAACTTTTGGTTTGTCTTCACTCCTAGTAAGCAAGTTGAAGATGTGTGAGCTTGCATGAGTTCATATATTTATTTTATTCTTGGTTTGACCATTTATTTCATTTTACGGACAAAGCTAGTAAGGATAAGCCAATACTAGGGGTAGAGGAAGTTGAAGTGTTGAGCCAATTTTACTGCTATAGACGGCCTTAAGAACAACCTCAAATTTGATAAGGACCTCCTATGCTCTCACAAGCTTGTTCTGGCTTTGAACGTTGAGCTCCTCAATAGTAACAAAGACATCAAAGTTCACGGAATTAAAGAGGTTGGCCCAACAAACTTTGGGGAATACACATATATGGTAAGGCTCAATCTTCTTATGCCACCAGCCCATCTTTTTACTCAATTTGCAGACCTTGTTGTACCGTAACCACATTAACTCCTGCTATTGTTGCAACCTCTACTATTGCAAATCAATTTTCTTCCCTGGCAAAAGCTACAGCAACCTCGTAGGCATTAGTTCCCACTTCGTAACCTGAGGTGGTCAAGGTTGCAGATGAGCCAGTGAGAGCTCATGCCAAGAAGGCAAAATTCCTGTCCAAGCCCCCTGCCAAGAAGTAAAAGGTGGATAAGAGGAAGGAAGTGGTAGCCATGACAAAGCAAGTGGCACATGAGGTCATGATCTAAAAGCAATATGACGACCTTAGCCCTAAGGTAGAGGAGTATTATGACTTCCTTTGGGAGAACGTGGATTTGATCTTGGGGACCCACACTAGGCCATTAGAGTTGGAGGAGATGTTTGGCGAGGGCTTGATGGGCTATATAGCAAATCACGGTGTATTAATAAGTTTAGTTCTTTCACTTTAGTTCTTTTGCTTCTTTGTAAGGTAACTTAACCATTTAGTTCTTCAAAATGCATCAGGGGTAATAAAGCTAAGGGATGAGCTCTTATCTTGGGAGGAGGATAAGAAAAAGCTTGAGGGTGACCTGGTTGCCATGACAACCAAGGCGTTGGAGTTAAGGGATAGAATGTAGTTACTCGAGACCTAGCTAAGAAAAGCTAAGGTGGCCAAGAGGGAAGCTGAGGAAGCTTTATCTTGTGAGGGGAAAAATCATGAGGCTATCACATCCATTCTTACTTTGAATCTCAATAAGGTTGTCAATGAGCTATCACAAGTGAAGGATGAGCTAGACGTGGTAGTAAGGCTATTGAGAAGAAGAAAGAGGTAGCCAGGAAGGAGGACGATTAGGCAAGAGAGGAAATAGCTTGAGTTAGGATGGAGACCACTGCACTGGTTGTGAAAGTGGATGAAGATGCAGTGTCTAGAACCACTGTCGGCTTCTTATACAACTTGTGGAAGGAGCATTTGAAAATGGACTTCTCCTCTTTTGGTGGGGATGTTCACCAGGCTATTAAGGTCCTTGAGGAGGCCACAAAAGGAACTCCTCCATCTAAGGGTGTAAAGGCTATAGGTGGAGTGGATCCTACTTAGGGCATGTAGGTTGCTCAAGAAGAAAATAGCTCAAATGTTGTGGCTACCGATGACCAATTGATGGACGACCTACTCACCTTATATGTCGACCCTCCGGTAGACCAAAGTATAGCTCCTAAGGATTAGCCTTCCTCCTAGGTCGTGATTGCTGTAAGCTTCTCCTATATTCTCTTGTAATTTAGAGTTTCATTTCTTAAACTTTCATATGTACATTCACCTCATTAAACGAGGTTTTTGATGAATTTCTTTTTGTTTTATAATTTTCTTGCTTTTTTTTTCAATGCCAAGTTGAATGCTCAGTAGGTTGCAATGATAACTCAAAGGTTAACATGAATGTGCCTCAGCTCACAAACTATGGCTTAATATATATTTGCCAAGTTGAATACCCAGTAGGTTGCAAATGATAACATATAGGATAACATGAATGGATCTCAAGTAGCAAACCATGGCTTAATAAATATTTTCCAAAGTTGAATGCCCAGTAGGTTGCAAATGATAACACATAGGTTGACATGAATAGACCTCAGCTAGCAAACCATGGCTTAATAAATATTAGTCAAGTTGAATGCTCAGTAAGCCACAAATGATGACTCTTAAGTCAAGATAAATGGGCCCTAGCTAGCAAATCATGACTTTATTTGGGTTTGAACTAAGATGAATGCTCAGTAAGCCACAAATGATGACTCTCAGGTTGACTTGAATGGGCCCCAGCTAGCAAACCATGGCTCTTTTAACCCTAAGAATAGTTCACTTTTTGTATAATACTTTGTTGAAAATTTATTCAAAAATTATTAAACATAAACATAAAAATTTGAGGAAAAATTGGGGTGCTTTTATTAATATTTGAAGAACATTATGGGATTAGAAGGGTGAGCTTAAATTTTTTGAGAAAATGGGCCCAGATGTTCAGTATTCAAAGCTTAGGGAACTTTAACTCCATTCATATTTGTTAAGTGATAAGTTCTATTTTTCAAGTCTTCCTTAATGATGTATGGGCCCTCCCAATTTGGACCCAGTGTCCCGTCATTAACTTGTGAGCTCCAGGAATTTTGAAGTTCCAAACTCAGACCTTCCTGTTGTAGTATCTCGCAACCCGTTACTGATAAGTTACAATCCTAAGGTGAGCTATTTCTCTTGTCTCTTCTACGAGGTTGAAGACACACAGCTAATCACTATCCTCTAGATTAAAGGTAGCTCTTTATTGTGAAGTTACCTTAAGTTTTGGTAGGATCATGGCGTTGGATCCATACACCATTGAGAATGGAGTTTCTCCTATGATGCTACAATCTATGCTATACTAGTTGCTAGAACTATTAAGGTCACTGTCCCAAAGGTTACACTGTATAATCTTTCAAGCGACCTCTCTTGATCAAATCCTCAATCGCATCTTTGAGTGCCCAGCAATCCAAAGTGTTGTGCCTAACTTTATTGTGGTAAGCACAAAACTTGTCTTTGTTTCTTAACCTGTTGGGAGTTCTTATTGGATTGGCTTCCCAAAGTCCATCTTATTTTTCTCTGCTACAAATATCCTATCTCAAGTGTTTGATAGGATGCTATAGTTGTTTTGGCAACATTGATGCTAAGGTCACTCATTCCTGGCCTTTTTTGTAGCCTAGTTATTAGAGCCATTCTTTTGACTCTCCATGTCATTCTCACCATTGCTCTTCTTTTTATTTTGGTTAGAGCTACTCATCTTGTCCTTTGGATTTGTCATTTTAGGGCCAAAGGTGTCCTTCCACTCGATCTCTTTGGTAGCTCACTCATAAAGCTCACCTAGATCCCTCACTGGAGACTTGTATATACTCTCATATAACTTTTCATCCTTGCGGAGTCCGATTGAGATCGCTGTTAGGATACTCTCATATGAGGGATTCTCTACGTTATTGACCTCATGTCTGAACCTGGTGATATAGTCTTTCAGTGATTCATTCTTTTGTTGAAAGATCATTGCAAGGTGGCAAGATAGTGCAAGTTGCCTTCTTCGTGCCTTGTATTGGTTGACAAATCACCTCTGGAACTCTTCCCAACTGCCAATGCTACAAGCTAGGAAACTCTTGAGCCATTTTTGAGGTATGTCTCTAAGGGTGGCTAGGAAAACATAGCATTTGACCAGAAAATTGGTCATCTAAAGATCTATCTGTACATTGAATGTGTCAAAGTAGTCGTATGGGTCATTATCCCTATTGTATTGTGGGATAGCGAGAATCTTGAATCTATAAAGGAAAGGATCTACCTCGATCTCCCTAGTGAATCTCGTCCTCTCTTCATAATGATCTTGATGATTCTAAGCCAAAAGGCATTCTTCTAACTATTATACCCTCTGAAGTAGCTCTTCTACCATCGGGTCTTATGCCTTAGATCATTAGCTAGGAGATGATCGACTCCTTATACTTCCCTACTCATGAGGGCTATTATCTAGGGCTCTATACCTTCTTCTATGCCTATGATCTGGTGAGTATCGATTTGGAATATGTCTTTGACTAGCCCTATTTAAGCCTCGAGCTTGACACGAACCCCCACGCCGCTGATTATCTCCATCATCATCTGTATGTCGCACTATGACCTGAATATGCTTATGGCTAACTTCACGCACCTATTCCTATATGGGTTCAAACCCGAACCCTTAGGCCCATGAAGCAAGGTGCGACACCATCCTCCTGAGTTTGGTGGACCTTTGATCTAGGCCACAAGTTGGAAGAGCAAACTAAATTAGCATGCTGAGCTACTTCTCTAATTAGCCTCTCCATTAGAGCTAGCACTTCTTCTTGTGGCTACTAGAGTGCTTCTTTGAGTACAATGACCTCAACCTGCCTTTACATATGCTGGACTTGTGCCTAAGCTAGCACCCTAATTGCATCAGGTAGTTTTCTCATCGTGTTCTCAAGTGCTTCCTGATGCTGATGCCATGCTTGTACCCTATCACTAACGGCAGCACCTATAGTGGGGACGACAGAAGTGCTTGCTATAGGAAGAACTGGGCCTCCATTTGGCAATACATCTTGCTACTACTCCATGGGACCTTTAGGCTAGTCAAATGCAACATCTAAACTCCTAGTGGTTCTTCCTTTAGCCATTGGAATATAATGGAAAATCAACAAGAATGCAATTTAAGGCCCTCCTTCTATAGCCAAACTTTTGACGTGCAAATCTAGTCAACTAAAGTCCAAAGCCCCAAACTACAAATCAAGAGTGCAAAATAACAAGAAAGAGAAAGATGAAGAACAAAAAGACACCAAAATTTTTTTAACATGGTTTAGCTTGAATCCATGCCTACATCCACGATTATTCATTTTTCTCTATGTTTTGGCCAAGTTACAATGTGCATTTGTTGTCTCTCCATTGTACAATGATTTCAACCCCCTTTGTAATAATTGAGGCGTTACAATTTGAAAGTAATGAATCATGATTGATTACACTTTTATAATAGACAATAATGGATTTCCATAATTAATTTCCAATTGCTGTCCTCAATGACCTAATAGTTGGGAAAGCATGCTTCAAGCTGCAGGCTAGACCTCATCTTCAAAGACCTAAAGCTACATGTTAGGCTGCTTTAACCCTTGTAGACTAGTAATCTGAGTTCACATTTGGTGACCTGATGGCTTGCTCCAGTAACCTTAATCCTAAATGAGCTAGACCCTTATCAGCTAGCTTGTCCATTGGCTTTTACCAGCCCATTTGTATGGCTCTAAAAATACTCATAACAAAGGTGTAATGAATTCTAGTAGTATCTTCTAAAATTATGAGGTTGATCATAATTTGTAGAAGGTGAAATAACTTTTATATCTAGGTTTGCAAGAGCTCAGTTAAGTCTTATGAGTAATTAGTTGGTAAAAGCCTGATTGAGTCTTGTATATAAACTAATTTGCAATAACCCAAATAAATCTTATGGTTGTTAATAAAATTGACCATCTAATTGAGGATTAAGTTTAGTGAATGTACACTTCAATTGCAATTTTAATTGAAGTGGAACCACTCTAAAATTCTAGTGCTCTTTATTATTTATTGCATTTAATTTTTTACACTTATTTTTAGCTGCACTTATATTCTAGTTTAATTGATTACATGTTTCTACATTCTACACTATATCTAAATTAGTGACTATAATTAAATTGTTTGCTTACCAATAAATATACTTTGATAATTTTGTTATAGAATCTCCAAAGAAATTTAAAGACTTCCGTTAAGTTTTAATAAGAATCCAAACTAAAGATTTAAATATCATTTGTTATTTAGGACCAATAATTGGTATCAGAGCTTCAACTCTTAATACATTTTTTATTTTCAAGAGGATCATGGATTCTAGCTTTTTTCTTTTGTCTAAATGTCCACCTTTGAATAAACCCCTAGCTTTGATATACATCAATATACTTATCAGAAGTAGAAAATTAGAGATTTTATTAATGCCATTGATATGGACATGTGGGAAATTGTTGAAGATGGATATGATCCACCATAAACCTTGATTAATGGGATTGCACAAGCAAAACCCAAATCTCTTTAGACTAAGGAGGAAATGAAAAAAACATCTCTTAGCCTCCAAAGTCAAATGGATAATTTCTAACTCTCTTTCTACAAATGAATATGAGAGAATTTCAAATTGTGTCAAAGTAAAACAAATATGGAATACATTAGAAGTAGCTCATATTGGCACGACACAAGTTAAAGCATCTAAGATTCATGTATTGGTTTCATAATATGAAATGTTTAAAATAGAAGAAGAAGAATCAATTAAGGATATTATTCAAAGATTCATTACTATTACTAACAATCTTATGCTTCTTGGAAGAACTTTTGACAATCCAGATCTAGTGCACAAAATCTTAAGGTATCTAACAATGGAATGGCAACCTAAAGTAATAGCCATCAAAGAATCACTTAAAATGGGAATGCCAACCATTCAAGAGCTCTATGGAAACTTAAAAGAACATGAGCTTGAGCTAGAGAGATATAAAAAGAATGGTGATGATAAAAAGAGGAGAACCTTGGCACTAAAGGGTACAAATACATTTGATGAAGATGAAGATGAATTAGACAGTAGTGAAAGTGGAGATGAAGAAGTTGACATAGTCCCATCAAGCAAGAAACTTTAAAGAATGCTCAAAGAAAACAAAAACAAAGAAAAGAGAAAAACTATTCCACAAAGAAGAAATCAAAATAAGAATGATCGATCAAATTCTTCCAACTCTAATCTAACTTGCTTTGAATGTAAAAAGCCAGGTTATTTCAAACTGGATCACCTTGTATATCTGAAGAGAGAGATAGAAAATGAAAGCAAGAAGAGGAAGTCATCCTTCAAGAAATCCAACCAAGCTATTTAAGGAAATAACGAAGTGGATTCTAAGGAAGAAGAAGAAGAAGAAGAAAAAGAAGAAGAATGTTTGGTCCATTGGTGGTAGGTAAAAGAATATATTCTGAAAGTTAACTATGCAAAATTAAGTGGATCTTGCCCTTTTCTTGTTGGAAAATATGCATACGTCTTTGTTTTAATTTCAATTTAGTAATTAAATAATAGATATTATTGTAACTGGCAAAACTAAGTGTAAAATATTAGAAAATAACAATTAAGTAGAAAGAAATAAATTTCAGCAGACAGAAGGTTTTTAAAGTGGTTCAACTCCACTTGATCTTTCTCAATTGAAAGACCTCTTAAATTGAAACAAAAGCCTTTTCAGGATTATCAGGCTCCTGAATTTCCAGTTTTATAACATACACAAGAAATTAGTAGGCTTCTTGCTAACCTAGAGAAATTGGGGACAAGCTCTTCTAAAGCTAAAGAAAAACACAAGACTAACAAGTTCTTGCTAACCTATGCAAGATTTCTACATCCCTAGAAATCTTAAAAAATAAAGTGACAATTATAGAAAAGAATAAGGTAATACAATACCAGTGTTTGAGATGAAAATCTCAAACTATTTAATGATAAACTCAAGTGACCTTGATCCAGAAACTTGTAAAAAATCTTGGAATTTAGATGAGGCAAAGAGAAAATCATGTTTAGCTCTTAATTAGATGTTTTCGCATTGAATTCTAAAGAAGTTGTTATGAAAAGTAATGAAAAATCATTTATATAGTAAAAAAAGTTAGGTAGTTACAACTATTGTAACCGTCTATAACAGAATAACTAATTTTTAGTTATTGCATCGAAGTAGCATCGATTACAGTCTGTTATTTACTAACTCATCGATGTGGTAATCAATGTGTAGTATATTGTACATAGCCTTCGCATCAATTACTGCATTGAAGTAGCTATTTTTCATAACTTTCAATAAACCTGTTTATTCTTCATGCATCGATGTGACTCCGATTTCTATATGAACTTTTCACAAGTTCTTCAATGCATTGATGTACGCATCAATTCATGATATAAAGAACTATTTTATAAAATCTTGTTTTTCTTCAAATGATTTTTCTACCTTATTGTTTAGTTAAAAATGTTTGGATCAAGGATCAATTAAGCTTATTTACAAGAGATCCTAAAAAATAAAAAATAGAAAATAAATCCTAAAAACTAGTCTTGATTCTCTTGTACCAAAGTTGTATATCTTTGAAACCTGAAAACAA